>JABUQX010020329.1:0-37500 GCA_015478945.1 Trachelipus rathkii | reverse complement strand
GTGGGAATTTAAAAAAGTGACTCTCCATGTCACTGACCGAACTGGAACTCGAACCGTAGCCTCTTAAGGAAGTGTATATGACTTAACTAAAGAACTCTCATGTGAATTATTTATACAAATAACTATCATTATTATATAAAATCATTTTTTTGCATACCAAAAATTTGGAAATAGCTATTTCCATATTAAAAGTTTAGAAAAAGCCGCATCCTCGATTTTGCACTTTCACCTAGGACATACCAATATCGACTAACCGTTCCCTAACGTACTCTACTTTACTCACACATAAACTCATAACACACGCCCTACTATTACCTTCAACACCAACTCACTACCTAACACGCTCCAAACACACATACCTCTAAACAACCCTCTACATACCATTCATTAACTAGTATGATTCCCCCTCCCATCAACTAAAAAATCCATACGAATACTAAACCCTAACAATACAAACTATAACCACACACAACCCTGATTACCAAACCTAACCCTGACAATAATAAGCATATGACAATATATCTCAAACGCAAAGACCTAAATCAACATATACTCCACCTAAAATATAATATAATATATATATATATATATAGTATATAATAAAAATATATATTAATATAATATATATATATATACAACGAGATAAAGTTAAAAACTTCTTTCCGCTATCGGCATTCCATATCCCATAAACACAGCCAGTAACATAAAAAATTACTTGTTTTTATTTGAATGACTTTATATTTGGTAATTGTATATTTTATCTATTTTCTATTATAAGGTCTCTCGTATTGAGAATCGCCACCGTAAAAGCACGTGGAAGACCGTGCTATTATTGTTTATTCTCTTTGACTTCGAAAATTTTATTCATTTTATTTGAATTATTTTATTCATTTTTATTTTAATTATTTTTATTATTTTTAATTATTTTAATTATTTTCATTATTTTTATTTTTATTTTTGGTATTAGGTTTCGTCCAGCGAACTAACACGTGGCTTTTTACGATCCAAACATGCCCATCTACAAAGCGAGCGAGCGAGCGAGCGAGCGAGCGAGCGAGCGAGCGAGAGAGAGAGAGAGAGAGAGAGAGAGAGAGGAGAGAGAGGAGAGAGAGAGAGAGAGAGGACTGAGAGAGAGAGAGAGAGAGAGAGAGAGAGAGAGAAGGAAAGAGAAGAGGCTCAGGAAAGAGGTAGTTATAATATATAATATAACCTTGTCTTGATCATAATATTTCGACATTGACCTTGCCGGATACCCTATACCCAGCCTACACCTAGCCTAAACCTGCACCTAACCTGACCTTACCTAACATAACCTAACCTAACCTAACCTAACCTACCTAACCTAACCGTAACCTAACCTAACCTAGCGTTACCACCTACACCTAGCCTACACCTATCCTCTCCTGCACCTAGCCTCCGCCCGCCTTGAGGCTCATCCAGTAAACTGATGCCTAGCCTTGTAGGTATCTGTGCCTAACATGAGTCAATGTAGAACCTGACTGTATGATCTATCCAACTTATTTCATCCGGCACACAACACACACACACACACACACACACACCACCACACACACACACACAGCACTTATTACACATACACACTAAAAAAAAATAACTTATATACACACACACACAACACACCACATCACTCCACTATGCACTATAACACTTACACTCACTATAGACACTTATACACACATCACTATCGACATGTACATTACCCATAGACACTACATTACACTTATACCACAAGCGTCACAAACACACACACACATACACACACCCCACTTACACTTATACACACATTCCACTATGAACTTACACTCACCTAGACCATTACACTTACATTTCACTTATACACATTATAAACACACGACCAAACCCTTTGGTCTTCCATGGTTCAATTTTAGCCCATTCCTAATTTTAGTACGAAATTTTATAAAAAACATATACTTTACAGACCTAAAGCAGTAAAATCAGTAAATCAATTAGAGGTTGTTACCTAACACCTAGGGTATTAGTATGCTTTTGTTTTACTGTTTTACTGCTTTAACTCATGTTTTACTGTTTTAACTTATATGTTTTACTGCTTTAACTCACATATTTATTAACATACATACTTAAACCAGTAAACATAAATCAATAGAGTGTTACCTGACACCTAGGGGGGATTAGTATGCTTTTGTTTTACTGTTTACTGCTTTAACATGTTTTACTGCTTTAACTCATGTTTACTGCTTTAACTCATAATTGTTTTACTGCTTTAACTCACATATTCATTAACATTAACATACCTTAAAAGCAGTAAATCAGTTAAATCATAGAGGTTACCTAACACAAGGGGGGGGATAGTATGCTTTTGTTTTACTGCTTTACTGCTTTAACTCATGTACATTACATATCTTTCCTCTTTACTGTTTAAACTTAAAGCTTAAGTGATAGTCTTTCTGTTTGAATGTTTTACTTCTGGATTTACTGCCTTTAACTCATATATTTTATTAACTTTATGTTTTATTTTGTTTTAATACTTTTTATTATTTTTATTATTATTTTTATTTATTTTTATTATTATTTTTATTATTTTATTATTTTTTTTATTAATTTACTTTTATCTACTTGATGCCTATTTTTTTTATTTAGCACACAGACATACACGACCACACACACACACACGCACACAAACATACACAATATATTTAGCTAGTACACACTTCACATGGACACTTATACCACAGCATTCACTATGACACGTACATTTGACCATAGACACTTACATTTACACTTATACACAGGCGGTCACACACACACATTCACTATGTACTTATACACACATTCACTATGACACTTACATTTGTCCATAGACACCTTACATTTACACTTACGACTCCACACACAGATTTACTTTACACTGACACAGATTTACAGACACTCCCACATTTAATTACACTCACACACAGACATACTTATCACACAGATTTACTAAGGATTGCACACAGACATACACACACACCACACACACACACACACACACACACCAGTACACAATAGTAACACCACATACACTTAGACATATAACGTATAATTTATTAAAACATTTTATGTTTAATTAAACACGTACATTAATTACTCATTCAAATATAACTAAAATTATTTCAAAGTTTCGTAAAACTTCTATAATAAATCAATCATTATCTTTGAACTAAGAATTTATTATTAACTGTTAATACTTTTGTTTATAAATTTTATAACTATCAAGTTTTAAAATAATTTTTACTAAAATTTTATGAAAATTTTATTAAAAACATATATTTTACGTACCTTAAAGCAATAAATCATAAATTCAGTACAGGCCAGCCCCTAAGCACCCCTCTACATCAACTATGCCACGTTTGTTCTATTGACTTACTGCTTTACATCATCTTTAGCCATGTTATATAAATATAAAATAACAAAATAAGTTCTTCTCTGCTACCATAACATGTATTTTATTAAAATCATTCTAAGTTTTATTTAAAAATAACAATTATTCACTTACAATTATATTATTTCAATGTTAACTAAAAAATATTTCAAAGTTTTTTATATAATTCGGATTTTCTTTATTATGATTATTATTATCTATGACATGACAATTCATCACGAGAAAACACAACAACCCGCATCCTACAGATACGAAACTGACCTCTCTCTGTAAAATGTGTTGGAAATAAACGACTTTAGGTCTAAAGTTAGGATATCCTTTTGGTAAACCCGAGCGATTAAGCCCTAATATCCAGGTCAAAATATTATTTCAAAACTGACCTTTTTCTGTGAAATGTGGTGCAATGACTACGTTAGGCCTAAATTTACGCCTAAATTTAGGAAGCCTCTTTGTAGACGGGCTAATTTAATACTAATACATACCAGGTCAAAAGATAATTCCCGTATAGACAAGAATCTTGTTTATTATATTTTTATAAATATATTTCAAACTGAAACAAGCTGGATCGGAGATCCTTTAAGCAGGTAAAAGGAAATGTTTTCCTTACTTGTGATTGGTCGGGTAATCCTTATCTTCTATATGAACCTCGTATGTGATTGCGTCGAAATATTTTATCGTCTTTTGAAAATTAACGTTGTTCTTTAAACTTGTATTTGAGCAGGTGTGTGTTTTATTATCTTTTAGGCCCAAACTCTTTTAAAATCATAGTCATTTAGCTGTTAAGCGGTGCACAAGTTATCTGATTTGTATTAAAAGTGTTTTATTTTTCCTAAGTGTATATTATCATAGTTATAATAAATACTTACATTGAGGAATAATTATTAATTCACGAGAATAGATAATAATTAATTCACTAGTTAATGAAGCAACCCACGCAGGGCTCAGCAGAGCACCCGCAAAGGCAGCCAACCCCGCAACCGCAGGTGCGTCCCGCCGCGTTCCCGCGAATATATATATATTATAATAATATTATATTATATATAGATATATATATACTATATATATATATATATATATATATATATATTATATATATATATATATAAGATATATATCGCGGGAACGCGGCGGGACGCACCTGCGGTTGCGGGGTTGTCTTTGCGGGTGCGGCTCATGCTGAGCCCTGGTGGTTAGCTTATAAACTAGTGAATTAAATTATTATCTATTCTAGTGAAATTAATAATTATGCCTCAATGTAAGTATTTATTATAAATATGATATAAACTTAGTAAAAATAAAACACTTTTAATACAAATCAGATAACTGTGCACCGCTTAACAGCTAAAATGACTATGGTTTTAAAATGAGTTGGGTCTAAAAGATTAATAAAACACACACCTCTCAAATACCAAGTTTAAGAACAAAGTTAATTTTCAAAAGACGTTAAAATAATTCTCGACCAATCACATACGAGTTCATATAGAGATAAGTATAAAGAGACAAATCACAAAGTAAAGGTATATATTTCCACTTTGACAGTCATTAGCATCGTCGCGATCCAGCATGATTCGTTTGAAATATATGGTATAACAATAATAATAAACAATAATAATTATTCTATACTGGAATTACCTTTGACCTGGTATTAGGCATTAAATTAGCCGTCTACAAAAAGGCTTAACTTATCTAAATTTAGGCCTAAATTTAGCCTAAAGTAGTTATTGCACCACATTTTTACAGAAAAAGGTCTCATTCTGAAATATTATTTGAGGAATTAGGCTTAAATCGCCCCGGTTACAAAAAGGATTATCCTAAATTTAGACCTAAAGTAGTTATTTCCAACACATTTTAAGAGAGAGGTCAGTTTCGTATCTGTAAGGAGGGCGGGTTGTTGTGTTTTCTCTTGATGGATTGTCATTGTACATAGATAATAATAATATAATAAAGAAAACCCGAATTATTTTAAAAAACTTTGAAATATTTGTAGTTATACGTGAATAATATAAATGTAAGTGAATAATTTTAATTTTAATAAAAAACATACAATTTGATTTTAATAAGAATACATGATTTAGCAGAGAAGAACTTTGTTATTTTATATTATACATGGCTAAAGATGAGAAAGCAGATAAAGTCAATAGAACCAAAACGTGGCAGTTAGCTTATGTAGAGAAACAGAAAAAAACGGTGTGACGGGAAGCCTTACTGATATACTGAATAAATTGCTTTTAAGGTACGTAAAATATATGTTTTTAATAAAATTGTTTCATAAAATGTTAGTAAAAGTTATTTTTAAAACTTGATAGTTATAAAATTTATAAACAAAAAAAGTATTAACAGTTAATATAAATTCTTTGTTCAAAGATAATGATTGATTATTATAGAAGTTTGTTAAAAAACTTTGAAATAATTTTAGTTATATATTGAATGAGTAATATAATGTACGTGTTTAATTAAAACATAAATGTTTTAATAGATTATACGTTATATGTGTAACTGAGTGTGCGTGGTGTGTATGTGTGTGTGTGTGTGGTGTGTGTGTGTGTGGAAATCTGTGTGCAAGTGTAAGTAAATCTGGTGTTAGTAAATCTGTGTGTGAGTGTGAAAGTAAATCTGTGTGAGTGTAAGTAAATCTGCTGTGAGTGTAAGTAAATCTGTGTGTGAGTGTAAAGTGTAAATGTAAGTGTCTATGGACAAATGTAAGTGTTATCATATGAATGGTGTTTATAAGTATCATAGTGAATGTGTGTGTGTGACCGCATGGTATAAGTGTAAATGAAGTGTCTAGGTAAAATGTAAGTGTATCATAGTGAATGTGTGATTAAGTGCATAGTGAATGTGGAATATGGTAAGTGTATGTGTGGTTTGTGTGCGTGTATGTGTGTGTGTGTGTGTGTGTGTGTGTGTCTTGTGTCTAAATAATAATAACAATAAGCATATGAAGTAAATAACACTAAAGTATAGTAAAAATAAAATAATAAAAATAATAAAAATATAATAAAAAATAAATAAAAAAAATAATAAAAATAAATAAAAGTATTAAAACAAAAATAAAAAACATAATTGTTAAACATATATGAGTGTAAAGCAGTAAGCAGAAGTTTAAAACGTAAAGCAGAAAGTTTTAAGCATAAGCAGAAAGTAAGCAGTAAAGCAGAAGTTAAAGCAGTAAAAACATGAGTAAAGCAGTAAAGCAGTAAAGCAGTAAAAAAAAAGCATACTAATCCCCCGCCCCCTTGGTTTAGGTCACACCCCTATTGAGTTTACTGATTTACTGCTTTAAGTATGTAATGTTAATGCAATATTGAGTTAAAGGCAGTAAACACTTATGATTTAAAGCAGGTAAAAAACATGAGTTAAAGCAGTTAAAACATGAGTTAAGCAGTAAATCAGTAAAACAAAAAGCTACTAATCCCCCTAGGTGAGGAGGGCTATTTGATTTACTGATTTACTGCTTAAGTATGTAATGTTTAATAAATATGTAGTTAAAGCAGTAAAAAAACATTATGTTAAAACAGTAAAACATGAGTTAAAGCAGTAAACCAAGTAAAACAAAAGCATACTCATCCCCTACGTGTTAGTTAAACCTCTATTGGATTTACTGAATTACTGCCTTTAAGGTCGTAAAGTATATGTTTTTAATAAAAATGTTTAAGTGCCTAAAATTAGGATGGGCTAAAATTGATCCATGGAAGACCAAAGGCGTTGTCGGGTTATACATGTGATAAAGATGTAAATGGTAAGTGTAAGTGTCTTATGGGAGTAGTAGTTCTAGTGAATGTGGGTATAAGGTAAAGTGGTGTGTGTAGTGTTGGTGTGTGTTGTCGACCGCTTGTATAAGTGTAAAGTAAGATGTCTATGGGTAGATGTAAGTCATAGTGAATGTGTGTATTAGTGTCATAGTGAATGTGTGTATAAGTTCATAGTAATGTGTGTTGTGTTGTGGTGTGTGTGTGTGTATAAGTATAAATGTGTATGTGTATAATATAAGTGTGTTGTGCTGGTGTGTGTGTGGTGTGTGTGTGTGTGTTGTTGTTGTGCACGGAGGAAATAAGTTAGGATAGATCCATACAGGTCAGGTTCCTACATACCTCAGGTAGCACAGATTACCTACCAAAGGCTAGGCTATCGATTACCTGATGAGCTCAAGGCGGGCGGAGGCTAGGTGCAGGAGTAGGATAGGTGTAGGCTGTAGGTGTGCGCGTAGGTTAGGTGTAGTTAGGTTAGTTAGGTTAGGTTTTAGGTTAGTTAGGTTAGTATTAGGTTAGGGTTAGTTATGTTAGGTAGGTCAGGTTAAGGTGCAGTTCGTAGGCTAGGTGTAGGCTGGCTGTAGGCTATGTGGAGGCTGGATGTCGAAAATATTCATGATCAAACAAGGTATTTATATATTATATATTATATATATAATATATATATATATAATATATATATATATATATATATATATATATAATATATAATATATATAATATATATATATTATAATATAATATTTATATATATTATATATTATATACATTCTCTCCTCTCTCTCCTCTCTCTCTCTCTCTCTCTCTACTCTCTCTCTCTCTCCTCTCTCTCTCTCTCTCCTCTCTCTCTCTCTCTGCTCTCTCTCGCTCGCTCGCTCGCTCGCTTTGTAGATGGGCATGTTTGGGTAGTAAAAATGCCACGTGTTAGTTCTCTGGACGAAACCTAATACCAAAAAATAAAATAAAATATATGAAAATAATTTAAATAATTAAAAAAACTGAAAATTATAAAATATCAAATGAATTAACTTGAAAATAATTCTCATAACATCACACAAAATTTCGAAGTCAAGAGAGAATAAACAATAATAGCACGGTCTTCCACGTGCTTTTACGGTGGCGATTCTCAATACGAGAGACCTTATAACAGAAAATAAAATAAAAATAATAAAAATACGCAAATAATGAAAGTAATTTTAACAAAAAAGTATGTTATATGTATGTGTGATGTGTATGAGGATGAAGCGATTTTACCTCTCTCTCTCTTGTATATAATATATATATATATATATATATATATATATATATATATATATAATATATATATATAGAAATATATATAAAAAAAGCACATATTATATATAATATATATATTTATATTATTTTTATTTTATTTAATATATATATATATATATATATATATATATAAATAACAGATTTGTAATTGAGATATGCTATATGAAATAATATAAATAAAAATATAAGAATAATATATAAGATGAAATTGCAATATATGATTAACATTCAAAATCGAGATGGGCTTTTCTAAATCTTTTAATATGGAAATACTATTTCCAAAATTTTGTATGCAAAAAAATATTTATATATAAGTAACATTTGTTTATATATTAATGGGCATTCAGACGGAGCCCAATTGTAAGTTCAGATACACTATCCTTAAGAGGCTTACGGTTCGAGTTCCAGTTCGGTCAGGACGATGGAGAGTCACTTTTTTAATTCCCACAATTCCTTTAGTTCATTTCTTTGGTGGATGATTCGCATCGGTAAGATAGTATGATGTTATGCGCGTGGCGCATAGCATAACATGGAAATGCGCAAAATGAAGAGTCCTATTGTCCATACTAAGTAGTAGTTTATAAAAATGACATGTGCAGACCATTCCTAAAGAAGCCCAATGGGTTCAGATACCGTAAACCTTCCCAGAAGATACAAAGCAACTATATATATATATACATATAGATTAGTAAATATATATATATAATATATTATATATATATATATATTATATATATATATATATAAATATATATATATATATGATATATAGTAATAGTATCATAGTGAAAGGCAAATTTGAAAATAGATTCAATGAAAACTATGTTATATGGGATTGAATACCTTCTTGGAGAGCCCAGACAGATAAAGCAGTCACGGTGAGTGGAACGGGTATAGAGATACGGTTAATGAAACGGGGTAGGAGGGAAGGACTGGGATGATGAGGTGGTGTGTGGATAAGGGGAGTGTATGCTGTCTATGGATGCATTCGTGGATATTAAAATACATTCATGTCCTATGTGAAATAAACTGAAATATTTCGGATAAAAAGACATGAAGTGGTGAGTTATTAGAAAACGAGGATGCAAACAGCGAAAAAAAACGTCTCGGGCTTGATTGCCAGTTGCGGCTGCGTGTCGGTGCCTGCCTTGCGGTAAGGAAAACGCGTTGTGGAACTCCGAAACCCCCCACCCTTAAGGGGGTGGGGGAAACTCCGCGAAAAATAAACATAAAATAAAATAAATTAAAAAAAATACATATTTAGGAATCTAATAAAAAAAAAAAAAATCGATAAATAAATTAAAATCTAAAAATAAAAATTAAAATCAGTAATGAAAACCACCACAACTGCTGTACGCGTGAGTAAAAAATATCACCTGATTAGCTGATTGAGATCAAGCACTGGTCAGGCTTACATGGGAGGACCGGAATATATCCTCACATTTTACGTCTATAGATATATGATAATAATTATAATATAATATATATATATATATATATATAATATATATATATATATATATATATATAGATATATATATATATATAATATATATATATATTTAATATGGTATATTTGGTTAGAACAGCAACTATCATCATTAAATACTCATGCCTTATCACACTTATCACGATCGAAAGGTTATTCCATTATGTAGGCGAATCATTCCTGTCATTTTTTGCTGATAGCACATTGGAAAAAAAAAAAAATAAGAAGTGCAATCTTAAAGACATGATTTGTGGCTAGTGTGGGTGATTGAGCAAAGAAGACATAAAAAAATGATTAACAATAGTTATGAAGAACAAAAAAAAAAAAAAAAAAAAAAAAAACTCTCAATTTGTCAGACGCCACCACAATTGTTTCCAGAGTACTACGACCAACATTTTCATTAACATTTGGGATTGGGATATACACTTTTTGTGAAAACATTGGTCTTCCATCATTCATTTTTTTTTAAATAAAAATTGTTTACTTCACGGGCGTTGCCATATTCAAGAAGGGAAACATTTTAGGAACCTTCTTCCTAAAATACGCATGAGGTATAGAAACAAAGCTTTCAAGCACGTAAACCAATTACTCTAACTTTATGTAGAATAAGAGTAGATGCATGAAATAAATACTCTGGTATAAATTGGTGTAGCTGTAATAGTAAGCTCGTTATAAGCATTATTGGTATCAGTATGACAAATTTTCATTGTAAATTATTCCTTTATTGTCTACAAGAAAATGATCATCCGAAACAGGGAATAAATTATATCAGTCTTCGTTTCTGCATCATCATCTTTTTTTTCACACTTAAAATTGAAGATCCAATAGGAGCACTTTCATCAATAAGGTGAACCTGGTAATCAGATAAATCCAATTTTGAAGGATTATCATTCACATATTCTGTGTTTCCTGCTGAATTTAATCTCCCTCACTTTAAAGCCTGTGTCTGTGCTCATCTGCGTAATTTGCGCTAGCGGATGAAATTTTAGCGTGCAACACCCCTCCCTGAATAGGGCTCATTGCCCGTGAGAGAAAAAAAAAAAAAAAAAAAAAAAAAAAAAAAAAAAAAAAAAAAAAAAAAAAAAAAAAAAAAAAAAAAAGTTACTTCGATAGTAAAATGAACAAAGTAGATGTTACTTCGATAGTAAAATGAACAGTAGATGTTACAACCAAGTGATGAATGTGTTGCTGTTTCATGTCTTCAAAATCAAGATCTAGCTTCACAACCTGATGTTGGCCCAATTTTAAACGTGTCCGAACCTTGGTCGTCAATATGAAAATTACCGTACCTTCACAGACATGTCATGATCCTTTGAGGCGTTTTTCGGTATAATATTTTCATATTTTGGAGGAGAAAATTGCTGAGATCTTTTGCCACCAATAATTGATATATTTTCGGAAGTTAATTGGAATGAGTTACCTTCAAAAATTCCTTTGTAATCTTCAGCTTTTAAAATAGAGAACATATTTCATATCCACCTGGATCATCTTTGAAACACGAGCAATAGCTTATTTTTCATCAACTTCAAAATGCCTATTCGAACAAGAAGATAATGAATATCATGATATTTATCCGAGTCCCCACCTTCAATTTAGGTGGGACATTTAGCTTGACTAAAGTCTGCCTAGGAAGTGGTCTGTTAATAAAGAAAAAAAGTTCAATATTTACATAACTTATTTAAAGTATAGCTGATACCACTTCTATTATTATTAGTAATAGTGACCCAAAAATCTATAATCTTCCCTGGATCAAGACTTTCGTAATACCATTTATTTAATAGGTTCTGCACCAGTTGGTGTTAACTTCAACTCAAAGGTTGGGGTCTATTGTTTTAAATATCTTCCACTGAATTTCTTTTCCTAAATGAAAAAAATATATATATATTTTTTTAACCATCTTCAGAGAAGGCCTTTTCTTTTTCGTATCTTACGTAATCTCTTCTCATTCTTTCAAGTATCTCTCTCTATCAAGACCTTCTATAGCATCTTCATTTAGGTTATTAGTTCCTTCTAAAAATTGTAAATCTCCTGGGATAGTGAAATTTAATATGTGCTCAAGCTAAACTGTCTGATTTAATGGATTGAAGTTGTCATAAGCTTCAAATTCAAATTCATAAACTATTGCACCAAGAGCACTCATTAACAATATTTCTCTTGCTTGGGAAACGATTGTGAATATATTTAAAAAATTTGAAAACTGGTAAGTAGCTTTATCACCATCACACATGAGCTACCAGTTTTATCCAGGAATTGTGCAAAATCTATTATTCGTAACAGTAAAAACTCTTTTCTCCGTAGTAAATGAAATAATCTTTCTGGTTCCTCTTCCTCATGCTTTCGAGGATTTTGCAAAGAGTGTAATTCTGACTTTGCATCTTCCACTTTCAAGCCTCTAATATATTCTGACGGCACAGCTGTCGTTTTACCTTCCGCTAAAGTTGAACTTTTCGTTCAAACCTTTGCCTCTAATCTAATTTCACTTAAGACGATTTGGAAGCTACTCTTACTCCACCTTTCTCCTCCCAACTAATTAATGCCTAATTTATTCAAAAGATGTTAATTCTGCTCTCTTTGAGCTTAACACTAAGAAGGCGTGAGGCCCTTATGTTATTAGTCTGATTCTCAAAATATGTGCTTCCGGGCTTGCTCCCTGCCTTGGTAAACTATTCCGTCTCTGCCTTTCAACTTCGACTTTCCTTCCTGCTGGAATCATGCTCTCATTCAGCCTGTGCCGAAAAAAGGGGACCCCTCTCAATCCTCAAACTATCGTCCTATCGCTTTAACTTCTGTTTTTCTAAGGTTTTCGAATCTACCCTTAGCAAGAAGATTTGGAAACATCTCAATTCTTCTAACCTAATCTCTGATCGCCAGTATGGCTTTCATAAGAAATACTTTACTAGTGAACAATTCCTTCTTTTTGATTCTTGGACCTCTGTCCTTCGGCATTTTGGTGAATCTTTCGCTGGGGTGCTAGACATACCAAGATCCTTTGCTAGAGTCTAGCACAAGTTTTGATTTCTAAACCTCCTCATTCGGTATCTATCCGTCTATCTGAGACCTATTTAATAACAGCTGTTGTAGACTTCCACCGTTCATCCTTTAAATCTATAACTTGTGGTGTTCCTCAAGGTTCAGTCCTACCTCCAACTCTCTTTCTACAATTCATTAATGACCTCTATATTATTTCTTCACCCATCACATCCTATGCTGATCACCCCAACCTTCATTACTCCTTTCATTTTAAAAGACGTCCCTCTCAACAGCAATTAGTAAGGGAAGCTTTGGAGCAATAAGCTTCTGAGCTTTCTAGAATTTGTAATCAGGGCATTGAGAACAAAGTTGTTTTCAGTGCTTCAACTTTCTATTAGACATAATCTTCCACACAACTATAACATCTTCGAAAAAAAAACAACTAAAGTCTTCGTATGTTCTTAAAACTTTCAGTGTTTCTCTCTCTCCTGATTTCAATTGGTAGGATCACATCACTTCTCTTTCTAAACAAGCTTCTAAGATTTTGGGTGTCCTGAGGAGCATTCGAAATTTCTTAACACCACCACAGTTGCTTGCCCTTTCTTTCAAGGAGCTCCGTTCGCCCCTGCATGGATTATGCCTCACACATCTGAGGTCGTTCTACTCACACAGCTCTCATTGAAAAGGTGGAGTCTAGGGCTATTCGTCTTATGACCTCTCCCGCTTTCACTAACTCTCTCCAGTCTCTCTCTACCCGTCAAATTGCTGCATCACTCTTTATTCTTTGGCTATTACAAAGGACACTGCTCTTCTGAACTTTCCAGTCTCATACCTCCTTCATTGAGAAGGACTTGTGCTACAAGCCTTAATACACAATTTCATCCTTTCTGTATCCAACTATCTGACCTCATGAAATATGTATGAAAAAAAGATTTTTTTTTTAACTAAAAGAATACCCCAGGGTAAACCGCAAAGATGCAAAGAGTCGGGGTCTCTCGGCCTCCTGGGGGGACACGACGGGGTTGGACAATTTCCCCCTGCCGGGGAGGGTCTCGGAACCCCGGTCATTTTGGTATTTGGGTGGTGTCGCGGGGGTTCCACCGCCCCTCCCTTACGGGGTTTGGAAAACGTCCCACCCTCTGTCGCACGTCGGCTAGAGCCCCTAAGAATATTTGGTACGCCCTGATTCATATATGCTATTAAAGTTTCCTTCTAACCTTATCATAGTTCTTGGAGATATAAAAAAAATATTTCAAACTTTCATGGCGCTGATTTCCATATATGTTTATCAAGTTTTCTTGTACCTATCTTAGTTTTTTAGATATATTCAGTTGAAAGAATTTTCTTTACTTTTGGCCTTATAATATCATTATAATATCTATATAATATATATATATATAATATTATACTATATTATAATGTAAAAAAAATGATAATATATATAAGTATATATATATATATATATATTATATTATTATATATATATGAAACTATTAATTATGACTGATTATATGAAGTAATATATATATTATATATATTAGCCAACTTATCCTTTACACAAGGAAGATAGCATATTTATAGTCAGCGAAAGATATCGCCCGCAAATCGGCTATTCCTACTCGTGCAGCCTGCAGTGTTACGTGTTAGACATAAAGACAATAGATAACGATGCACGGAAGAGTATGGTAGGTTATAAAAGCTTTTAATCATGTTTACATTTTTATATGTTTAATTTTAAAATAAAAACATTGTTTTTACATTATTTTTTTAAGAGAGGCTCGAGCCTGACGGTGGTGGTGACAGGCAGGAAGGGCACGAATGTCTTCGCCGTGTCGTCCCCCGACTCGAGATAGCCGAGAGACCCTGACTCTTTCATCTTTTGTGATTTATTTCTTGGGCTATTCTCTTTAGTTAAAATTTATTATACAAAAAAACTGTTATTCGCTGGCAACCTTGTCGCTTTTTTTCCTTGAAATAATCGAAAAACCACAATCATTTACATCGTTCGTTCGATATGTATCGGTTAACTACAATTTTTAAAGGATCAGTTCCTGATTATATATATATATGAATAAATAGTTACGGTCTATAGACTTATATATATATAATATACTAATTAATTATATATATCGTTATATATATATTATATACTATTACTAGATAATATATATATATTACTCCGGTAGTACTAGTACTAGAAGTATTTACTTATTCTCAGGTTAGGGGGTATCACTTATTCAGTTAGACTTGATTCCTTTCTATCTGTCATTTTACACTCGTTTTTGCTTCGAATGTTCTGTAGGTTATTTCTTTTATCAGGTTATACTGATTATCAACTCTGATTTCTGGATTTATCTTCGCAAAAATTAATTAAAGGCTGGTTCACGCTAAAACCTTTCTCCCCCTAATTACTATACTAGTAATTATCTATTATATATTTAATATATTTAATTATTATTTATAATATATATATATATATATATATATACAGATGATTCCTACAAACTTATCCATACCAATAATATGGTCTAATTGGAGAAGTTTAACGCTATATCCTGTATATTATATGGCTCATGTTAGTATTGCGCTGGTATATATATGACCTATAGCTACTCAGTAGTAATTTATTTACTATATGGTATAGTATTTAGGTTCTTTGTGATTTCGCCAACCCACTAATTTTGTAGGGTTGGTAGTAATATCATACTATTGCTTGTAACATACAGAGAGAAAATATTTATACAATCTCGGCCAAAATATTTTAAAATCTCGCAAGCACTTATGGTTCGCGAAAGGAAAAGGTTTAGTACAAACGAAGTAAAAGATTTATTATTAAGGTTTTTTTGAGGCTTAAGCTTTGCATATTAGATATTATATAAATTACATTGCATTTATTTATACTTTTATAGATTTCTTTTACTGCTTGTTCGATATTGTTTATAATAATAATCAATAATAAATACTATAAATAATATATAATATTCAAATCATAATATTAAATAAATAAAAATTATAATTATAGACTATAATTATAATGAATAATATATTATATAATTATATATTATCATTATAAGCCTACCTAGAAGCCAAAAATCATATCTCAAAACTTACAATAGCTACAGGGACAAGGAAATACATTGTTGGAATCCTTGCAACATTTTTAGTGGCGGAAAACTTTAAAAAAAAAAAAAAAAGGTATTTTTTGGGGGGGAGCTCGCGGCGGGGGACATAGTATATATAGTATTAATAATTATATATATATATATATATATATATAAGATATAATTATAGGTATATATATATTTATATCATACTATATATATATATTATAGGCAAATTTGTAGAAACTGTACCTGTTAGTAACCGAGTTAAAAGTTTGGTTGTGTTTTTAATTTCGGTCGTCTCTTCGCTCTGCTCTCTCTCTCGCTATATTATATATATATATAGAGTTGCTGGATATTTTATTCATTAAAACGGGGTTAAGGTTTTGTCAGCAGTCGCTATAGAAAATAACACCAGAGGTCCACTTAAACCATTTAGTCGCCTCGTTAGACCCACTCATCGCCTATTTTTTTCGGTTTTGGGTAGCCCCCTGCTTACCTGATATTGATTTTTTTTTTCTAATTTAATAATATATATATATATATATATATATATATATATATATATTATATATATATTGATATATATATATATATATATATATATATTAATATATATATATTATATATATATTATATATATGTATGGTATGTATGTATAGCAATAGTTATCACATGACTAATGGAATATCTCTGTTCCCTCACTTGCTTCACGTTCACGATTTTCTAATTATAAATAAACCCCTGCTTTTGGCAACATCAAAAAACTCTAAAGCCATGGCAACATAAAAAAAAAAAACTCAGGTCAATATCAGACGCAATTTATTCTATCTTTGCTAATTCCCCTAACTACGATATAGTAGCAGAAACTAAAAAATCTTTATAAAAAAAAATAATGTAACTTACTTTTCTCCGGCCGCTCCCAAAACAAAATGACCAATTTAGATAATCATTTTTACACTTTGAATTTCCACTTTTATTGGTTATGCCATACTAGCCATTTTAATAGCTTTTTATGAAGCAAATATTTGGTTGAGTATGGCAAATATTCAAGACTCGGAAACATTATGAACGTATTTGTCTCTCACATTCGTATTTATTGACTGACGAATTGAACAAGTCGGTGCAAGTACGAGTCTTACAGCGCTGTCTTCGCGAAGCTCTGAGACAAGAATGGACAATAATTTCTACTGCGCGTATGCCTGTAACATGATGATACTGGTATATCATTATGTGCAAGTGTTTACAAGTTCAAAAGCGGAATCGGTTGCATCTTTGCTTGACACAAAATCCAAAATGGAATAATTTACCTTTAATATAATATAGGGTAATTGTGGTTAATATGAAGATCCACTATCCGTTAGACCCCCCTTTACATCTCATTGGACCTCCCAATTGTTTTTTGTAACTTTCATGGACCCTTTGCAAGGCTGTTGTAGACCCCTGGGGGTCGATATAGACCACTTTGGGAATCACTGATCCAGATCATAGTGACTGAACGAATAAATGTGAAGCAACACATCTTCATTACTAGGATTGGCATTTTTTTCTATATATTTGAGTTGTTTTCTCATTATTATTGATTTTTTTGATTTGGAAAGTATTGATATTTATAATTAATTTATATATATATATAAGTATATAATTATATAAGTATATATAATTAAAGTAAATATATATATATATACTATTATTATATTTAATATATATTATATATATATATTATAATAGATATATTTAAATTATATATACTATACGTATATATATATAATATATATATACTATTAAGAAGGATATACTATATTATTTTTTAATTTAGGATATACTATAGTTATCTATGTATAATAAAATAGTATACTTAAAATTATAATAGTACTAATTATATAAATTTTAGGAATATATACCTCATAACTATATAGTTATGCTCATATTTATTAGTGATATAATGAAAGTAAATTATAAGTATATATCATATTCATATATATATTGAAAGTGTATATATATACAGTTTTATATATTTTTTATCATATTATATATAATACTATATATATATATATTATATAGATGGTCAGAATTTTTTTAATGCTCACAAGTATGTAGCTTGAGAACGGCAGATCCTACAGTAAACAATTATATATTTGGAAATCAGCGGAAAACTAAGGATGGGAATTTACCTTTTTTTTTCTTTTTTTTTTTTTTTATTTTTGGAAGTATAAAATCTTTATTTTTTTTTTAACTAAGGAATACCATAGGGTAAATCCGCAAAGATGGGCAGGAGTCGGGGTCTCTCGGCCTCCCGGTGGACGCCCGGGGGGACTAATCCCCTCCGGGGATGGCTTCCGGAACCCCCGCTCTTTGTCTTATCGGGTGTCCGCGGGGGTTGCTCCCGACGGAATCCCTCCGGGGTAGAAACGTCTTCCCTCTTTGTCCCCCGTCGGATCGAGACCTATATTTGGTGAAATAATTGTTTCTTTTTTTGGAAAATTTAAGTTTTTTCTAGGGGGCTCGAGCCGACGGGGGACAGAGGGGGACGTTTCATACCCCGGAGGGGATGGTCGGAGAACCCCGCGACACCCAAAGACCAAAGGAGCGGGGGTTCCGGAGACCATCCCCTCGGCCGGAGGGGGGGATTAGTCCCCCGCGTCGTCCACCGGGAGGCCGAGACGCCCGATCCTGCCATACTTTGCGGTTTACCCTAGGGGTATTCCTTTAAGGTTAAAAAAAAAATTTTTACTTTTAAAAAAAAACAAAAAAAAAAAAACAAAAGTTAAATCCCATCCTTAGAATTTTCGGCTGATTTCCAAATATATAATTTGTCTTACTGTTGGATCTGCCGTTCTCTAGCTACCATTACTGTGAGCATTAAAAAAAATCTGACATCTATACATGTAGCACACTGCAAGACTTTTAATTCACTGCAAAAATAACACATAAGACCTAATTAATACGGAACATTAAGCGTAAAGCTCTACGCTTAAATTTCATAGCTAGCTTAAGTAAATATAGAGTGTCAAAAGTTGTTTATAAGAATTACAAAAAATTATTATGTATCGCGTATGTAGGCATTTGGCCTAATATATTTATTTATTATTATTTTATTATTATTATTATTATTTATATTAATTATTATTATCTTTATTGGTAAATATGAAGAAAATTAGATAACACAAAATAATGCATAATATTATTTTGGCATTTTTTTCCAAAACAAATGGCCTTGCCCGTTATTTCGTACGACTTCACGGGAACTTCGCAAAATTAAAAACCCGTCAAACTTACGTCTAGCAACAGTACAGCTTGTACAATTTTGCCATATATAATATTATATCATATATATATATACTATACTATTATATATATATTATATATATTATATTATATATATATATATATATATATATAATATATATATATATATATATATATAATATATATATATATTAATTGTAAAGGTATTACACGGCATGTAGGGGGCTCGAGCCCGACGGGAAACACAGGGGGGGGACGTTTTCCATACGCCGTAGGGGAGGGGCGGAGGAACCCCCCGAAGACAACAAAATACCAAAGAGCGGGGGGTTCGGAGACCCTTATCGGAGGGGGGAATTAGTCCTACCCCGTCAGTTTCCCCGAAGGAGGAGCAGACCCCGACTCCTGCCCAATGGTGCGGTATACTGCCTTGGGGTATGTACTTTAGTTAAAAAAATCTATATAGGAAACCTATATTATTTTAACGAGTAATAATAATTATCAGGATACAACGAAACTGACAATCACATCACAATAAATTTTAACAGGGTCCTTTCTTTTTATTTATTTTTTTTTTTAGCTTTACAAATCCAAAATTTTAACAGGAAACATAAATATTTTGCGTTTTGTCCCGTAGCTATTGTAGTTTTTGCAGATTTTTTTTTTTTTTTTTTTTAATTTCCCGCACTAAAATTTTACAGCATTCCAGCAATGTTTCCTTTTCCCGGTAGATGTTGTAGGTATTTTAGTATGGATTATGGGCCCCTTTAAAAAAAAAAATAATTTTTTAGAACAAAGAAACAGGAGCTCATCACACAAACATTGAACGTACTTGCCCAACAATAGTGTTAATTTATTTTCATAAATAATTTCAAAATTTTGAAACATATTAACTAGTACACTGATATTACAACTATTAGGAAAACAATTTCATTACATTAAGTTCTTTATATTTAAATGATTTTAAATTCCATTGAAATTTAAATATTTTAATTCTTTTTAAAACTTCACGGAAACCGATCAAATAATTCACTTAAAATACAAATTTTTTAATAGAAAAAAAAGCCTTAAAGGCAGTTCTTGCTGCATATAGAAGACGCAATATCATTTTCGACATCCTACTCTTTTTTTATTGTGGTTGGCGAAATCATAAAGTACCTATCCTATATATATATATATAATATATATTAATATTATAATATTTATATATAGCCTACTATAGGCAAAATAATTCACTATAAATATACAAGATTTTGTTAATAAAAAAGGACTCAAGAACATATTTATATATATAATATACTATAGTATATATAACTTTGCGCTTATATAATCTAATAAAAGGGTGGTTCGTATAAAAGTTAATGACGTTGAAAATTCCGATTTTTTCCACTTCAAAAGATTAATTGTAATTTTAATAGTTAAAAATAACTTATTTAACCCCTAACTAGATCATAAAATTAAAAAAAATAAATTCCGATTTAATAGAATACCAAATTGAATAAAAAGTAAGATATTTAATCTGAAATTGAATATCAAGATATCTACATCACCAGAACATCGGTAATATACACCATATTATATATATATACTATAATATATAGATGAAATTATAATATATTTATATATAATATATGCAAATATTAATATATATTAGTACGTATATATATATATGAGCATATGATATATTAATATATACTATTAAACATATATCAACAACTATAATATATATATATATATATTATATATATATACCTGGTATAATAATATATAATCTTACTGAAAACGGGTTCATCCAACCTTTGTCATTAAATGTGGATCCTTCTCAGCTTTCTGTCTTTTTTTTTTTTTTTTTTTTTTTGCTGTAACTTCTGTTCTTTTAAAATATTCACTTTTTTTAAGACAAAAATTTGGAGACATGATGAATCTTATAATTTTATATCAGATAGTTGTATGAACTCCTGAAATAACTCTCTACAGAATAATCTCCTGTCGTTTCTGATAAACTGGTTAGACAATTAAAATTTCTTTCTTGCTCGTCAGTTATATTCGGTCGTCAAGCATTTTATTCCGCGTGTTCCTTTCTCTACAATAAAAATCAACTTATCCAAAACTTTCAAGTTCGATTTCAAAATTTCTCTCATTTTGTAACTCTCTTTATTTACTTTTTCCTCATTTAATAGTCGTTGTTGTAGACATCAATATATCGCCCTTTAAATCTATCAATGTTGGTGGTGTTCCTCAAGGATCTCCTTCAACTTTTTATTAACGATCTTTTTGTCTCTACACAACCTGCGACTTTTTTGTCGCTTCATAATCTATGCAGATTACTCCACCTTTGATCCCTCTTTTTATTTCGGAAATACGCCAAAAGTTGTAAATGACCACCGACTTTTCTTCGTATTTTCTATGACTAGTGACTTAGAGATTAATAGGATTGTTTTAATACTTTAAAATCTTTATTCATGCATATATCTATCTACCCGACAAAATTCTCTCTCTCTCTCTCTCTCTCTCTCTCTCTCGTTCTCTCTCTCTCTATATATATATATATTATATATATATTCTTAATTATATATTTATCTAATATATTTAATAATACTATATATATATATATATACATAATAATTTATAATATATAATATTTATATATATATAATATATATATATATAAACGCACCACTTTGTCGTCTCCCCGTTCCCCTCCTACGAGAAACGGATTACCTCGAGATATTTTGCCACCAAAGTAGGGCGAGCCCAGAGATTCGTTCGAAATAGCATGTTGAAGTTAAATCTGATGTTCGTCGTTATTCTAAGAAAAACATCTTTGTCAATGGGAGGAGGGTGCTTTAATAATTCTAAATCTGCATTCTTGAAGCGGAGAAGGGATAGCATTCCACGAGTTTGACGGTTCAATGTTTGTTTCGTGGGTGATATTTCTGGTGGATGTGTTTGGAGTCTGGTGTTATTTGGATATGTCGAGATCGTATATGTGTGTGTGTGTGTGTGAATGTGTTTAATAATGGGAGGGTCTGGGGGTTGGGAAGGAAGCGTGCTGGATATGTTAGAATAGTGTAAAGCTGGTGTGATTTTTTTTTTCTATGTGCGGGTGGGTGGGTGGGTTGCTGTAATGTTTGATGCAGTGAGTGATCTGTTGAGGGTGATTTGCCGTAAGATTAAGAGCCCATCATGTTAAGATGGGCCCTTTAAAGGAAATTTTTTGTTTCAATTAGTAGATGATGGATGGGTGTAGAGAGAAGGCAGCATGTTATTATTCTGAGAGCTTTATTCTGCAGTTTCTAATTTCTTAATAATGGATTGTGATATTATGGGAGCCCAAGCAGGTGATGCATAATTTGGGAAGGGATGGATGTATTGTCTGTATATTATAGAGAAGGTTTCTCTATGCAGGTCAAAGTTTGCTCCAGTTTGATAAAAATATTGCTGAATGGGCATTAGATTCTCTTCTGTCTGCAGTGAGCAAGGTAATAGTGAATTTTTGAAATGGTGCAGTCATTCTGTTCGCTGTTAGCCATGATTCGAATTGGTTTATATGTTGTTGCGGTTCTCTTCATAATATATAAAAAGACATTGAGCTATTATTGCTAGATCATCAGCATAGCTTTTAATTGTTTAAATTTTTATAGTGGGGGAATTGGAATTAGGGAGGAAATGCATCAAAAGGTTAAATAGCTTAGATGAAAGAATGGCTCAATGTGGTACTCTAATGAATAATTTGTATGATCGGGAGGAGTGGTGTCCTAGCTGGGCAACCGGATAGGAGAAATTTAATACATCGAATGAATTGTTGATGTCTGTCACTACAAGGAGAGTACTTCGATGGGGGGGGGGAGAAGTTTGGTTGAAACCAGTTAGAATGCGTTGGGTTAGATCAGTTATGAGTGAGGTGGGTAGAGTGCTTTTGTCGAAAATCATGTAAATCTAAAGAGGATTAATTTTTCAAATACTTTGGATATTGTGAAAAGTAATGATATAGGTCTATAGTCCAGTGGTTCCCAACCGGTGGGGCGCGCCCCCCTAGGGAGGCGTGAAGAAGATCTAAGGGAGGCAAGGGACAATTTAAAAAAAAAAATTAATTTCCTTTTCGAATGTAAACGGTAAAGTTTTTAATTTTCTATATTCTACATTAACTACTATCTACGAAGACTCTAGCAATCTACACTACACGGATTAAAATCATTAATTTTCAATTTATACATACTTTTCTTATATATAATATATCATATATTAATATTCATAGCAACACACAATCTAAAATTGGTTCTCTTCTATGATTGGTCAATATTTTTCCCCAGAGTTTTAGTTTTACCCTAAATTTTTTATGTTATATTTATTATTTTAAAACTTGTGTTACTGTCTGCATATATATATATATATATATATATATATATATATAATAATATATATATATAAATATATAAATATAATAATATATATAATAATATAAATATATATATTATATATTATATATATATATATATATATATATTATATATATATATATATATATATATATATATTATATATTATTACCATATTACTATAATATATATAATATATAATATAATCTATATAATATATATAATATATAATATATATATAAGATATATATATAATAGTATATAGTATAGGCCATATACGGGTATATATATAATATAATATATACATAATACTACATATATAATATATATATATAATATACTAATAAATATATATTTATATAGAATATAATATATATAAGATAATATATATATATATATATAATATATAAGGTTGGCGAATCCCTGTCTATAGCGAAGCTGGATTATTAGGTAGTTAGTTTGGTTTTAATATTGGTATTAAATGTGAATATGTTTCAAAAAATTGGTAAGGGCTGTATTACCATTGGGACGCAGGTGTTTGAGGTAAAAATTTTATATATTTTTTTTTCACAAATGTTACCACCAATCAAGGGCAAAAGCCCCATTCAATGAGAGGAGGGGGTTTTATTATAATAACATTATCAGTTAAAAAATATGAGTATAGATAAGCTTATTTCAAGCTTTGATACAGCTATAACTTGTGATACAAATTTAAATACATAGGTTGTTTCATAACACCAATGTATTTGTTTTATAAATTCAGGAGACTACTTTTTTATTTCAATTTCCCAGATAGTATCTCTTCTTCGTCAAAAAAATATATCGTGTTGATCGCTGATTCCCTCATCAATGTCCGAAAATTGGTTTTAACTAAATGACTCAAATTCTTTGCCATGATTTCTCTGGTTTTATATCTCTGTGGTTTGGTCTGCATTGTCCTTAATGCAGATTTGATCTTATTCGTTCTCTTCTCGCAAGGGTCAGGATTGTTAACATCCATTACTTTTATCATTGTATGGTCGGGTTCCACTCCTTGAGTTTTTAAGGTTTTTAATAATGTTAAATACTTGTTTTTCTGGGTTTGTGGGTTTGTGACTAATTTTTGAATATAAGAATATTGCATAGGTATTTTGGGCTCGGAAATTTGTTGGTTTGTTTATAGATTGCTTTATGGGCTGGTGATAGTTGAATGTTAAGTGTGGATTTTTTTTTATATTAATCGAAATATTTTTGTATTGTTGGTGTTGTAACTAAGTGGTTGGGCTGTTGCAAATTTTGCCAGTTAAATTGTTTAGATTGTTTATTATATTGTTGAGGTCTATAATTTGGTTTAATTGGTCTTGATTCGGGTGTCTATTTTGTCTGAAAGAGTTTCTTTGTTTAATGAGGATGTCAATTTCATATCGAAAGTTGGGGTTGAAATGTTTACGACGCGACGGGATGAATATTTTTGGACGCTTTTAGAATTATATTATTTTAATGTTGTGTTTCTTTGTTGAGAGAGGAAAACCCGGCTATTTAAAAGGAGTGTAAATCTAATTCTATTAAGTCTGTAAAAGCTTGTCAATATATATATATATATATATATATAATAATTAGTATAACTATTATAAGTTATTCTAACTATCCATAAATTTAATAACTATTAAAATATTTTATTTAAATATGCTATTCCCCATGCAGATCTGTTAATTCCGTAAAAAAGCGGTTTGGGAAAGGTATGATAACTGCCGATTTTTAATCTATTTTAGAGGGTATTACATTTTATTCCCTTCTATTTAACTTTAATGAATGTGAAAATGTAAAGATGAAAGCGTAAAGATGAAACTTGACGATATTTTTAAAATAACAGAAAACGAAAATGTTTTATTAGATATTCTCCAAGAACGCAAATATGTAGTTGTGAACGTCCCTAGATAACATTGAAGATTTCTCTGATATCGCCCACTCTTCGGCAATGACGATTTGACTGAAATATTTATAGTACTTAACTAACTCTGAGTAATAGTTTTCAACCAACAAAAAAAATAAAATGTTACAATTAATTTGAATATTATAAAATCTGATGCTTAAATAGAATTTTTTTTTTTTTTAAACGAAAAGGTTACCCCGAAGAGGATAATAGCAAAAGATGAAAAGAGTCGGGGGCCGATCGGCCTATAGGTGGACGACGGGGGGAACTTCGTTCTCCCCTCTGTCCCCCAATGGCTCCAGCCCCCTATAAATTAATAAATATAAGCTCAGATATACTTGATGTCACTAAGAAGTTTAGTTCAGAAGATTTTTTCCAACATTTGAAAAAGAAATTTTTACATTTTATAAAAAATAAATCATTTGTCAACAAAAATAAATAAATAATATTAATTATATATATATATATATTTAGGAATATTATTATTATTAATAAAAACATAGTTATTTAATCTATTTATTATGTAATAACTATATAATAGTATATATATATAATATAATATTAATAATCTTTATTATATATATATATATACTCCGACTTATCCTCTATAAAGAGATTTACAGTTATATAAAGTGGCGTGATAATCGAAGATCGCACAACTCTGTCTCTGGCATCCCTGTCAGAGTGTGACGTGTTAAGTAAAATATTCCAATTAGAAAGATCCGAAGTTCCACAAGTTGCTTTTTTTTTATCAGTTGTTAATTTTATATGTTAATTTTTTCGTTAAAATATTTTTATCTTTTAATTTTATTCTTTTTTTACCACCGCTCCGAGACTATCGAATTCGACGGAAATTAGGATCAATGGAGGACAGAGAGTTCACCGCCACCTCAGTCTGCTCTTCCCACTAATGAATGGTGCCGGACAAGAGAAGGACTCCCTAACTTTTTATGCTTATTGCGATTATTAATTTAGAATGTGTTATGATTATTTTATTAAATAGTGTTATGTGTGGTAAAATGAAGTCACTTTTCTGTTATATAATAGATAAAAAAAATTATTAGGTGTTTAATAATGCATTAAAGACTTTATACTGGAATAAGAAACGGTATAACACACTCTAATTCGTGACTGTTGAATATTTACATAACGACAACTCAATAATAAGTCAAAATGTTTACAATTTATACGTTAAATTCGTTCATGATCTCTCTATGTCCTTTAAAATAATATTGACCTTAATAATATTTATATATCGTTATATAACTACCTTAAAGGATAGGTATTTCCTAACTATATAAATATTGATATATATATAATATAATTAATATATATTTATATATATGTATAAATATATATATATATATATATAATATATTATATTAAATAAATAATATATAATTATATTAATACTATACTAATATATATATACATTATTATTATATATTATAAATAATTATAATATATATTTATATAATATATATAATATCATAAATATTTATGTTAATATTATATTATTTTTTTATATTTATTTATAATATTACTATAAAAAAGATTCTCTATAATTATTAATAAATTATAACCGAAATTATATAGCAGGATTCATATTGTACTCAACAATAAATAATCTTCATATTATTTATAACTAGGATTAATAATTTATTAATTTATATATTCTTATTATTTATACTAATATTTCACCTATATATATAAACTTTATATAATCTATATAAACTTTTTAATCTTATAATCTATGATTAATCTATTCATTTTTTATTATTATTTATGTTATTATTAATTGTAGTAAATTATACTTAAATTTCATTATCTCGAATTATATCTTATTATTCAAATTGTAATAGTTATTAATTTTATTATTAATATTTATATTGATCCAGTATATTATGTTTATTGTTATTAATTGATTTTCAATTAATTAATATACTATTTTATTATTATTATTTAATAATTCTATCCTTTTTTATTGTTTATTATTTCTCTTTATTATTTAGTAATAAGTAAATTTTTTAATTTTTATGTGTCATTAACCCTTATACATTAATCTCTTGTATCAGTTAACTCGAGACAAAAGATAACCAGTGGTACATTATTATGCTACTACAGGAATTTTCTATATCGAACATTACATTACTATATGAACTTTCAATTTCGCACAAGAAGTGTATGATCTTACTTTATAAAGTTTCTAACAGCCATGCAATCCGTAATGAACCACTCCACCACCTTATATACTTTAAATTTATATATATTAATATGTATTATACTCTTGTTATAAAACAAACCTTTGTTCATTATATATAATATAAAATACTTATTTAAAAAATTGAATATCAACAAATATAATAAATAAATTATAATATAATAAAAAATGAAATGAGTAATAGAATAATAATAAAGATTAAAATAATAAAACATTAATATATACCCTAAGACTAAGACTCAAAAATCTTATTCTAGATTCATATTTAACTGTGAAAATAAAATATATAAAATTCATTGTATAGTAATAGCTTTATGTTTACATGGCATTTATATGTAATGATAAGAATATTATCTCAGTTGGTCTAAGGCTTCGTGATCCAGAAAACTTAATTAGATATATATTATATAATAGTGCACTATTCATTATATAGATAAGTAAATTATAATAATAATTGTGTATGTTAAATTATTCATATTTATAAAATAAATAAAATGTGACTAGCTTATATGTTATATATATATTAATATATATATGTATTAATATAGTATAGTATATATATTATATAATATTATATAGAATAGTATATAGTATATTAATTAATATATTAAATATATATAATTATATTAATATATATTATAAGAATTATATTATATATATATATTATATATATATATATATTAATAATAACGATAATATATTAATAATAATAATATATTTATAATATAACACATTAATTATATTCTTATCTACTGTAGTGCCTAGTATGAGTATTAATATTTTTTCACCGTTTAATGCCTATGAATGTATTCGATATATAATATATAATTAATCAATTTATACATATACCACTCCAACACTTACCTATGGTTATATATTCTAAGAGATCAACTTTACCTCTTACAATTTACTTATTAATAAAATCTTATATATTGAAACTAAATATATCGATATTTGAATATTAATAAGCATAATATAACTATATATAATATAAGATGCCAAAAGTAGAATCCATGTAAATATTATTAGTTAACCTATGTATATTCGATACCGTGATCAATTTTTGCTGAGGAATGTATTCACTGCACCCAATTTGGCTGTGTGGTTTAATACATTAGTAGGAATACGATATTAGTAACTCAGTGCCTAATTATAGTTCCTTTATCTCCTTTCAGTATATAATTAATAATACAACTAATCACTTTCACACATGTCTCAAGAGCACCAAGTCACTAGACATTCCGAATTTATAATACACGTCGTTGAGCTATTATAGAATGGCGGATGTCATTACTATAGAAAAACTAAGATATGGTTTATTTAAACAAAATACACTACACACAAGCAGAAGAAAATGACAATAAAACTAGCTTATAATAAATGAGCTCTTTCCACAAAGAAAAATGCGTTTATCCAAGTCCGACGATTAAAAGTCACTGAACTCACTAAATACTAATACGAAAACCCTAGTATTAATTAATTACAATTAGAATATTTTCGTATTAAATGTTGTAAGATTAAGAGACCACATATAAATATTGAATTCTATGCTTTAACCTCTATATCGCGTACTGATAAGTATCATTGTTGTCCTCTATGATTTGTTTAACCTTTTACTTATGGTGCTCAATAATAAGACAAAAAATAAAATATTAATAGATAAAGAAAATTGAATGATACTGTTGAACCGTGTATAAATATAACGAGTGAGACAAAGAGTTGTGACCTATTAAATAATAAATTGTTTTTTTTAATGTAGTTACCTCTAAAAGAAAATGTTGTATTTTTTCTGTAATAATTATTAACCTGGTTTTGATATTTGGGTGTTTGAATGCAATGGACTGGAGAGAAAGGAACAGATTAGCCGATGAGCTGGATGACAAGGAAGGGTGGTCACGTGTGAGGCACCGATGGCCGTATTATGATTATTTGTTTGTATGTGAGGTGAGAGTACTATAGTAAAATTCCTAACTGATTCCCGATCATTTTTTATTTTTTGAACAAACTGTCCCAGGTAGGGAATCCGATTAAATAACTCTGTTGGGATCAGATCTGATTGCCTCACTATACATGTGTTATGCTAGATTGTATAGACGCGCAATGTAGTGCCTAGTTTATGATTATCTGATTGTAATCTAGATTATTATCTTTCAGTTGTGCACAGACTTTTGCCACCTTAACTCTCAGGTTCAACCTGTGTGAAGTGAGAGAGGAAGGATCCGCGTCAAATCTATTAGCGCTAACATGTGTGATATCATAACTTTTACGATTCTAAGGAGAGTAAGTTTAATATCGTTAAATACTCAATCAATATAACATTGATACATTTTAATAACATATGCCAACAACATTATATCTATTAAATACTATATTATAATTTAATATATATTTTAATACTATGAACCTCTTGACCAAACACTGATTATTTTATTTTTATTTTTTGTTATATTTATTAATATTGTTATGTTTATGGCGCTGAGAGTGATGTATAAACCACGAGTCGCGTGATGCAGCGTGAAACTCTTAACTTGTGAAGCTGAAATAAATGAAAGTTTTCATGCTATGTGTTTCCGTTCTGAAGTACTAAGCATAATGCCTTTCCGACTTAGTAAAGGTATTTCCCTCTGAATATAATCTAATTATAGAGCCCAATGTCCCACTTATAGCGCTTTGCCCGCACACTTCTCTAACAACCGATAGATGAAGTGTCACAGTTGAGTCTCATTCTCTCCACAGGAGATACAGAATTCTGTATTGAACAGAGTATACTAATATATGTCATAAAACGTACCCTTATATCCTTCGACTAAGAGTATCCCACGTTCGTGTAGTCCGGTATGCAAGTGACGTGAGCAACTAATATACAAGGTGTTATTTATTCTACTGTCTCACTTATCAGACTACTGTGCATACTGCGCTCGCAATCTGCATCCTATCTTTAAAGCTCATTTCTATATATCTGATCTGTTCAATATTGTTATAGGATTCCCTTTGACCTAGGTATTTAGCTCGCAACTACCCAATGCCCCAACAAATAATAACTCATCTCTCACGCTCCATGTTCTCTATCATTTTATTAAGTATTAATATCAATATTATATTATAAATCTAATTAATATATATATATAATTATTTATATAATATAATATATAATTAAATATATATATAACTATATATATTATATAATTAATATAATTAATAAATAAATTAATATATATATATATAATAAGTATATATATATTATATATAATTATATATTATATATATATTTATATATATATATATAACTTACAATTGCCAGATGAAAAATATTTGTATTAATTAAAAAAAATTCCTTATGTAGAATAATGTTAGAAAAAGAATAAATAAATTATAAAGTTTTAAGACCAATATTTTAATGAATATAAAAAATAAGCATTTTTTTTTTCTTCCTGTTAATTCCTGAATAATGATAATCCAGTTTTATTTACTGTGTTCTGAAATATTTTTTCAGGGCTTAAAATTTTGCGTGAAATTATGAGTTGTAAAAAGTTATGAAATGTTATTTTCTTTGAACAGAAATTATTAGTTTGTATTGTCTCTATTTTAAAATTTTGTAGGTGGACACAGCGTGTAGAATTTTTATAGCTTTGTAAAATTAAAGCAATCCTTCATAACTAATAAAATGAAAGTAAGTCTTACCGAAGATATATTGTACTCGAATCTTGTCTACGTTATAATAATGTGTACTCCTTTCTCTTTTTACGTTCTTTCAAGCTCTGCGATTGAGTGTGAGTGTCTCTAGTTTGGTGTTTTGAAAGCTATTATATTATGCTTTCTTGGAGGTGGCACAAATGAAATTCCTACCAGTCAGTATGTTGTGTAGTATGCGCGTTGTGATTGTGTATGAGAGTGCATGTGTTATTTGTGAGATTGTGTGTTTTTTTTTCACTAATCTATGTTAAAAAGAATGTATTCAAGTTTAGAGTTTAAGTAGTAGATTCAAGTTAAAAGAAGCAATCTGGAATTTTTTTTTTTTTTTTTTTTTTCTTTTTGTGTAGATTAGTTAATTATTAAAGAATACTCGAAATCATCTGTATCGGAGTATCATGTGTGAAAAACCAAATCTGAAATCCTGATCCGGCTCTATAAATATGATTATATTTTTTTACATAGATAAATCGGTGGAAATTTTTATTATGAAACTGTATATTATATGAATATTAAAACCACATGTATGGTATGTAATAAAAATCCTTTGCAAGCTGTTGTAATAGAAGAGAATGAGAGTAATGTAGAATTATGAGAGTTCATACATTAGGTGCTTTTATTTTTTTTAGAGGAGGCCCGGCCTGCGCATAGAGATGAGTTGCGAGACCCTAGGTAGAGAAAAGACTCTGAGACCGCGAAGAGAAAAGGGAAATGTTGATTAATAAATAACCTTTAGCTTTTGTTTACGAGCTTAATCTCTTAATATTTAATCTCTTTTCTTTATCAGATGCGCCTAATATGACTTATAGCTTCTTTTTTAGCCTTTTGCTTTTTATATTGGATAAATATTTATATATAGAGATATAGAATATATATATATAGTATATATTAGTATATATTATTGTTATTATTATTATTAATTATATTAGTATTGTAAGTATAGGTAGCTTATTTGAGTTTTTAGGTTAATAATTTTTTGATCACATAAGTCCTGACTTAAAAACTCACTATCTATCGAGAGGTGAAAATAACCCAACTTATACTATATGGAATCACGAATAATCAATACATCTTTTATTGATATCGATAACCTTTATATTTAGAGCTCTCGATTTTATTTATTCTTCTCATACTTAGCATATCTAGAACTTCTTACATGTACCTATACCTTTATTGTTAGTCACCTGACCTATTCATCGAACAATTTATCCCTCCTCATCTACCATGCGGGATCATTTTTGTGCCTCCACCCTAATTTTTCGATAACCTTTGAAATCATTTCATGGGTCACTTTTTTTGTTCACCCTATTTTGTTTTTCCGATGAGTGTCACAAATTATGACCACTCGGGTTTAATTGGATACACCGCTTTCTCTCTCTCCCGTGAGGTCATTGTTGATCTATCGCTAGAATTTTATCGTCCATCCTCTATGGTATAGCTAATATCCATGGCAATCTGACCCTACGTTAAATTTCTTTAATCTGCCTCTTTAGGACATGTGACTGCCTTTTCTTGATGTTTTCTCTTGTTCACCTGTTAAGAACCATATTATATAAAGATAATCGAATATATCATTGTTAACCATGGGTCTCTACACATTTTGACCACGTAACTGTGGCTTTGATGTTCCCAATCACGCGTAATTAAGGTAACTTCCAGTGATCTTTTCTTACTCTACTGTTCTATAGCCATTTTCTATGCAGTGTCGGTCTAGGAGCCTATCTCTGAACGTTTTGTAGTGGCCAGTGGGATGCCATAGCGATGTATCCATGCACGACTTAGCTCAAGTGAGTGCTATATCTGGATCCATCTATAATCATTAGAGAAAATGAAGTCATGGCCTCGCCATAAGCTTTGCACAACACTTGCGATTGCACTTTCTTCAATACTTATCATACTTCTACCTAGATGAGTCACTAGTAAATCCACATAAATAGGTTGTTAATACAAACTTAAGTGTGATTAAATTAAGAATCGAGTGATGAGAAATTCAGCTCATTTGGTTATATTTACAAATTTTGCTCCACTAAATGAATTTAGAAAACACTTTCATAATGACTACATATGAACATTGATTAGGAGTAATGATTGTTATAATATTTGGACTTGTAGGCCAGACTGCTACTTCAATTCATCTATAAATGAGAGTATTACACAGCTAGATATACTCTCTGTGAACACTGTCGCACAAGTTTTCCTAGTTCAGATGTCACGCGTCTGCAAGGCGAACACCTCGCGAAGCCGCCGCTGTTTAGCCCGCAGTATTACGCATATATACGTGAGTCAACTCACCTCGCCGTACGCGTGCTTCCCGCTATGCGCAATTATTTACTGCCGCTGCAGTCGCCACGAGGTACGAATATATTACCGTATACTCACCTCGCCCTGCTCGTGCGTCTGCCTGATACGACTAATATATTACTCGTCCCTATATAGTAACCGAAAAATTTCCAATAGCCGATATGGCTTCTATCGTTATTCCTCCATCTAATTTTCTTTCTTTCAAATAATTCATTGCCGTACTGGCTTCACCCACACCCGGAAATAATGATTTTACGATTTTATTGATCCGATAATCACTTCTTCCCTGTAAACTCCACATTATTCCATGTTACTAATCTCAGAGTTGTTGCCAATTACCCTAACATCCTTATCGGTCTTCTTATGTTCTTTTGTCTCTACTTGCTCTTTATCTGTCTTTATCGGCTAATGTTTTTCTGCATTTAATAATTATATTTATTTAACTAATATAGCATCCCTTAACAATAATTCTCTTAAATCTAGAGTTTATCCTATGGTATATATATGTTTTGTAATTACTGCCTATTACTTTTTTTAATATGCTTTTTTAAGCCTTTGAAAATAGCTTCAACTTTTACTGATGTTCATTTTCGCTTACTGCTTTAATCAATATTAATTTCATTAATACATTCGTATTCCTTTTAATTTTTTATTACTATTTTAATTTATTATTCTTATTATTATATTTTTGTTATTTTAATACTTTTTTATTTTTTAATCTATGTATGTTTAGAAGTAGTAATTTATTTTTTTAAACTTGTTTTTATATAATACATTTTTATTTTATAAAAATAATTTAACGAGATTTTCAATAATAAAAAATCATAGTATTAACTTTCACATTATTTACCTTATAATTAATCTCAATATAGTATATATTCGGTAAACAAAAGTTTAAAACGAAGGGGATAGTAGAGATAATATTTAAGTTTACGCGTATTATACAGTCCGGTCAAGAAAATCCATGAAATGTCTAGCTGTGATTGGTGTCTTTGATTTCGAGAATCCACTAAAATATATTAAAAAAGAGATTTGTGAAGATTTTATGTGTTACTATCAACCATGTAACTAAATTATTCTCGTGTTATACTCGTTAGGTTTCAGAGAAAAATTAAAGAATTATTAATAGCAATTTTATTACTATTTTATGAAGGGTTTTTAAACACTTCCTTCAACTAGCCAATATGTTCACATTAGACCCATAATAAATATATTAGTTTTTATAATTAGATTTATAATTTAGATCAAAAATTGATTATCTGGATAAATAGCAAGATATACGTTCATTTCCACGTTTTCTTATTCACACTCACTAATCTATATTATCTCTTTGTGTTTTTATAAACACAGAATATTTTTATCAGAAAGCTCAAAGCATTTATTAGCGTAAGTATTTTCTTACACACTATGTTTATTTAATTTTTACTGATATGTTTTTGCCAGAGAATTGAATCATGACTTCACAATTAATTGTTTTCATTATCAACACTCCGAAATATCCCATCAGTACATATAAAAGTATTATAATAAAGAGTGTTATATTTTCACGATCCCCCCCAACCCGGTAGTATGTATGTATTGTCCAGTTTAATACAATCCATTAAGTATTTTTGACTCTTTCTATCCAACCCAAAAATACACTCGCTACCAGAGTGCCGTTGATCTACTTACAACATTTATCACCCTAATGCGGAGATAGAAACTTGATATTTATACAGTATAAAACGAAGATAGATTTAGTGTCTGTACTGCAGTTAATACCAATATATAATATCATTATGAATATAATATCATGAAACACTTACCTGAAGTAGCGTTAAACGTATTTATTCGGGTCGAAGATAATTTCACTCCAAGTTTTATCTGTGTTATGTGAAGGTTGCTGTTTTAAGTCTCCCATTATAAATAATAGTGTGGAAATAGATTTCGCTATAAACAGGTCTACTTCAAGCAGTGGTGTATAAATTATGCTCATGTCGATATATGAGATTACTATCATTTAAACAATACTTCTATCCTCTCTCTTTTCAACATATTTTAAAAATTTTGACAAAAAATCTTAATTATAAAGAGAATATTAATGTTAACTACAATATAGTTCAAGGAGAAAAATGAAAGTAAATTCCTGCCATTACTCTTTCTCCATATATTGATTTATGAGGCTTCCCTCCTTATTCGATTATATATCTATATAGTGTTATGTACAACTCTATGTGTGCGAAAAGGAAGGTGATTTGATCCTAGTGTATATACCTATAATGTGTGCTCTCATTGATGAATATGATGATTCACTCGTGCTGCGACAACGAGTAGCTATAACGAGTAGATGACAGTGACAGATCTGCCAACTTGTTATCAGTAGTCAAGTTTACCTCAGATTTACATCATCCAACCTCATTTAATTGCTCAGTCTATTTACCGTCAATCAAGGTCCGCAAAAACTATCCACATCTAACAGTTTTCATACATATCCACCTCCCATAACACCTCAGCTATAAATATTATTCAGCTCTAATCGCATGACATCTTACAAACCTCTTCACATCATCTAGCAACAGTAATCCTGTATATTTATATCCATAAATTATTTGTTTTCAGACCTCTCATCTACCTTACCCTAGTTACTTATATGATCCTTAAGTTGAACAGTATAACCAAATTATTAGAAAAGAAGTGTACTAGGAATATTAATATATTCAGACTCATTAACATCCATGAAGAAAACGGCACCTTATAGTATATACCAGGATGCTCACTATACAAATATTATTACATCTTATGAAACTTTAGCACCTATACTATCCATCGACCTACGTATTCCGCTGAATGCAATAATGGTGGAACATGCATTACCCTCAGTTTCAATGGGGGAATCAGGTAATGAAAGTAAAGGTATAAATTTTAATAATAATAATTATTTTACTATGGAGGAGCCTATACTTAAATAAGAGTGAGTGTAGTAAAATTCAGGATAATAGTCCTTATTATATAATTATATTTAAAAGATCCAAATTATACTTATTGATTAGAAGCAGGGCAGATTTTCTAATTGTAATATGAAAATAGTTAAAGATACTTAATCATTTTGGATTTGATTATGATTGAATCTCATCACTGTAAACTGCGTCTATAGATAGGCCCCATGTGTTATTAACAGGCGGGTAATGATAATCATATAATCAAGTACTTCAGAACTATCTAAATTTTCCCACGAAGCTCTGATTAATCTTATATCACACAACGAGTATATATCTAGTTCCCTCTAGACTCTCGTTTAATCACAGTTATTCCCTATCGTTCACACAGAACCTTACTTCAGGTCTCCTAGGCACTTTTTAGCTCTCATTCAGAAAACTCTTTAAACGTAGTCGGTTATACCAGGAGAGAGAGAAGTAAGAAATGCGCTCTGTAAAATAAATTATCATAGGTGGATTTGATAACATTCCCGTATAAATTATGTATTTAATCAATAGTTTATTTAGTTTGTGTAATGTTTGATATACTAAATAACAGTGTGTATTTATAATCTTTTTCCTTCTAATCACCCTTATCATATCTACTTCTCTAAGTATCATATATCAACGTTAACGTTCTCGAACGGCTGATGGTACTCAGGTCTATAATGTTTCTTAAACATCGGTAGGCCAATGGAACGGTAGTGATCAATAGGTGTTTACTTTCAATCTCGATTTAGTGGCGGGCAACCAAATAGTTGTGGGCGGGAG
>JABUQX010020328.1:0-23482 GCA_015478945.1 Trachelipus rathkii | reverse complement strand
TTATTATGGCAGTTTTTTAAATATGTTCCTCTTTATCAACATTTCTACCTTAAATCCTTTCTTTTTAATATGTATTTATGATAGATTGGTTTCTCAGGTCAACGAGTAATATATAATTAAATTTTTTGAAGATACGATAAAGATACGCAAAACAGGTGTTATTGTACTTCGTGTGAGCTTCCTTTGATTTCCACAGTCACTGATTTTATACTAACTTTTGTTAAGTAAAAAAATTTTTTCGACGAATATTTTCGTTTTTGTACTTCTTTTTCTATATATTTAGTGTGGCCACAATAATTGCAAAAGATAGAGAATGTTTATAATATTTTTAGATAGATTATTTTAAACAGAAAAAAAAAAACAAATCGGGGTGTTTTTTTTTTTTTTTTTTTTTTATCTTGTTGATTTTTATATATTTTATTATTAAATAAAACGTTTTAAATCAATAAGAAAATCTCATTTAACGTATTTTAAAGCAAGAATTATTTATTGTTACGAGAAAGGATAAATAGCGTTAAAAGGTCAGCAGAACATTAGAAATGGTTCTATTTTCACCCAGACAAAAATTTGTATCCAGCCGTTGAACACCAGAAAAATGTTGTAGAGAACAACAGGGCCATTAGGAATGTTTACTGAACACAAGAAAGAGAAATTTTGCTCTAAAAAAAACAAGAGAATTTTTAATGTTCTAATGTGACAAAATTATAGTAGAAATTGCTTCAGTGAAACCCAAAACTTTCAAAAGAGTTTCATCACAACAGACTTATACAGAACTTTATAACAGAACTTTATAAAAGAACTTTAGAACAGACTAGAGTTATAGTTCACCTTTGACACAAAAGAACTTTAGAAACAGCTAAGTTTATAGTTCAACTTGAAGAACAAAAAGACTTTAGGAACAACTAGGTCTATATTCACATTTGAAGACAAGAAGAACATTAGTACAAGAATGGTCAAGGGAAAGATGCCTAGAACAGCTTGAAGAACATAATCCTTTTCTATCAGTATCCTAAAGATATAAACGACTATCTATATAGTGACAGATAACAGACTAATTCATATAATTTCATTATCCTTATAAAAAATTTCGAATTCTTATATTCTACCATTCTACTAAAATAACAAAAGACTTAGAAAAATATTTTTATATTTTTATTTTTTTTCGTTTAAATAGTTTATATTTACTATTTATATCAGAAAATATTTAAGTGATTGGAAGTTTCATTTAATAGTTAAGTGTTAATTTTTAAGCATCTAAATTTTTTTCCAGTATCATAATTGTACTATTAATCCTTTTAACAAACATTGCGTACATTTAATATTTGTGAATATTTAAATATTTTTGGACAATAGTATATGGACTCCGAAAAAATTCAGTGAAACATTTTTGTTTGAAAATTGATAGCTTGAATTAAAAGGTCTTACAGGAACATTTTCTTCAGGCAAATGCGAATTTTAGTAACATCTAAGAAAATAATTTTTTTTGTACATTAGTTATATAAGGGCTTTTTAGAATAACATACGTATATTAATAACTTTAATAGCCACTATAATTAATAATATAGTGATAAAAACTTGTGAGGGCTTTATAATATTAAATAAATGTAAAAAGATCACAGTGTTTTTTTTTTGTTTTTTTTTATTAAAACTTATTATAAAGTTTTCTTCAAAAAATATAGTAAATAATTTAAAGTTGGAGATGGATTTGGAATCAGAACAAGACTGAAAAGACTTAGGAAAAGTGATTAATAAGAGCAGTAGAAATGCTATAGATAAATTTCTAAAACAATTTTTAAAAGAAATCTGATTGACAATGATGATATTATGTAGTAAGACTAATGAAGTGGGGAAAAAAATAAGAGGAACTGAAAAACATTTATATTTCTTCCTTAAGAACATGTTTTAGCTTTAAATCCAGTTATTTCCCTCTTGGAATAGATTTGTTTAACATTTGAATAGCTACCTTTAGCATCTTCGACTCGATCAAGCATAGTAAAATCTGAACTGTGGGATAAGTTGATCATCTAGATTCTAGAATAAATATCCTTTCCTTACTCTTTATATATATTGGAACTTCTTATTGATAGTTCATTCTTCATTCTTAGAGACATTTAAGATGGACTTTGGAACTTTGAACATCTAATTTTTAAATAAATAGGAATATTTATATCCTCATCATCTAAATAAATTGATAAACTACAAAAAATAGCTTCACCACAATGAAGAAAAGTAGTGAAAACCGAGAAGAAGACGAAAGAATTTTACAACAACTAACTTCTATGTATCAGTAACTAGAGGAAAGCTATTTTATTGATTGTAATGGAATTTAAATGTTTTAGTTCTCAAATAGAAGCAAACTTGCAACAGAATCATGAACCTATTGTACTACTTCACTATGAAAAATTGAAGGAATCGGCAGAATTACTGAGGGTGTCAGATTGTTTTCACTTGAAAAATTATATTTTTACAGAATGTCATAATGACATGTATCCCTCTGTAAATAATTTTACTGTTTATCGGATGCAAGGCGCTCATTTAGAATTACAGCCAAGAGACTACGATAATTTTGATTGGTTTCTTGATATGGATATTTCAGATCTTGATTACGAAGAAGATTTTGAGGATTCCATAGATACTTTAGCTTTGTTAGAATGGATGGAACAACCCGAAACAATGGACTACATTATGGGTATTTCTAACGAAAGTGAATCTTTCAACAATGATAATGAATATCCAGAATCCCCAGCAGAATCTCTTAACAATGATCATATGGTAGATCATGATTATTGTACTACTTTGAATGATTCTTCATTAGAGATTGACGATTTAATGAATCATTTTGATATCTCTATCGAGGGGACTAGACAACGCCAAATACTTATGGATCAGTTATACGGCGGCTCTATTGGGAATGAACTTCCAATGAACTCTTTAGACCATTTTATGAATAATAATGGTCCAAACCTGGAAGAATACCCATATGGTTTTGATGATACAGAGATTCAAGTTTTAGATATTTTCCGTTCTATTTACACCGATATTATTGAGGTGTTCTGAAGAAGTAGAAGAAGAACCAGAAGACATTGTTGTGGTTATAGAAGTATTTGGGGAAGAAGGAGATGGGAATATACCTCCCCCCACAACCATTAATGAATATAGAAATATTTAGGCAAGCAAGAGAGGACAGACCTCTTCTTTAGCCAAAAAATGAATAACACTGTGTTTAAAGTAGTTCAAATGCTCAAAATAAGTTACAAATTATAAAACTAAGAGTTACAATCTAATTTTAAGGAATCATTTATAATGTCTATTCAATGTGATGAAAAATAGTAGTTGTATCAAAAAACGGTACATTAGAGAAGAGATGGATATAACAGACAGATAATTACCCATCTTTAATAAATATTCTTATTATTATTATATACTATATTGATAATACTTTCAATTTAAAATATACAATGAAATGATATTTTCTCTGATCAGAAGGATCATTAAAAAAGGGAAGATAAACATAAGATTTAGATTTCAGGATGAAATTTCAACAAATTTTCAATTTGTCTTCACTGATACATGCATGAAAACAAATTTCCTGCAACAAAATCCATATGTATCTATATATATATTATATATATATATAATAGTATATAGTATATATATAATATAATTATATATTATATATAATATATATATAATATATATATATATATATTTAGTGTTATTATAATATATATTTGTATATATATACTTATTATATATATATAATATATATAAAGGTTTTAATAAATTGTCATAGTAAAATTTACCAAAATCTTACGGGAAAAAGTATTTTTGGACCCTAGACCAAAAGACAGTAGAAAAGTCGGAGATTTCGAAATTACCGTTTTCGCTTCGCAGCACTTCGGTTAAATTTTACTGCCTATTTAAACACATATTAATAAAACATATATATTATACTATATACTATATATATATCATATATATATATATTTATATATATTATTATTATATTATTATATATAATATATATAATATATATATTTTAATATATATATATATATATAATATATATATATATTATATATATATATATATATATATATATATATATATTTATTATATATTATTATATATATATATATATATATATATTATATATATATATATTTATATATATATAATATTTATATATATAATATATAATATATATATATATATATAATATAGATTCATAAAAACAGAATTTGAGTTTAGACTCCAGAAATCAGAACTTATAAGCTCAGCTCTATGAGATGAAGCTAGGTAAAAGAAATATCCACATAAAACTTATTATGAGAAGAATTATATGAGAACATTGTCCTTCTCCAGATAGGAACACAGAAATGAGATTTCTAAAGTAGAGCTCATAAAACTAAATAGAAAAGGACGTTTTTTTTTCAAAGAATGAAAAGAAACTCCATAAATGAACAAATATTAAGGAAAAATTGATATTTTTTAAATATAAACTCTTAAGAAGAAGAGGTTACACAAGCCAACTTAAGTATTAAATTGAAAGAAGGTTTAAGGACAAAAGACAGAAGAATCATTATCGCTTCAGTATTATAGAAAGATAGTTAAAGTACCACATATAAATTCAATATTCTAGGGAGAAACTAGAATCACATTAATTTCAGAAATTTTAAAATGAACTTTGAAGAAAAGTTGAAGTTTGAAAACAGAATTTTATGACAATTTTGTTTTATTTTCCTTATCTTTTAGGAAATAAATTTGAATTAACAGTCTTTGTTTAAGACTACCAGACATCATTTAAAAATTGAAACTAATCCTTGGAACAAATAACTTTGAACTTTACATCAATTTTTAGAAAAAAACAGTGATAAGGACCCAAATAGGTGCTTAATCATTGGAAACATTGATAAAAGCATGTTTATTTATTAATTATTTATTTATTTCAAATGTTATTAAAGTCAGTAAGTTTTTTTTTTTTATTGGTAACCTTTTTCAAGACAATAAAAAAAAAGAAAGATGAGATTTTTATTCTATTTAACCATTAGGGCTTTACGGAAAAGAACCTAGGTTAACATTTTTGAAACAGAAGGTTCCAAATAAAGGATAGATAGTTTTCTTTAGTTTTAAGTTTCAAGAGATCATACTATCAGAAGATATCTGATAAGAAAAATATAACAACAGAAATTAACAAAATGAAGATTAAAAAGATATCTTGGATTGCGACTCAAGGAAGACAACTTGCAGAAAAGAATTGGACACCTTTTTAGATAGGAACCTCTTCATTGATAGCTTTCAAGAACTCTAGTACATTGACATTTTGTTCACCATTCAAAGTAAGTTTGCCTGTTGCAGAAGTTAAACAACCTTTGACCCCAGATAAGAAAATCGAAGTTTACTTTTAATTGAATCTGGACACTACTCATTAAAAGTTTTAAAATGAAAGCCAGCAATGCCCTTCCTGTAAGAGGAGAAAGGGTAAATATAAAGGACAGAGTAAAGGTATGCTTCTTATAAAGTACTAGCACAGAGAAGGCTTGTAATGGTCATAAGATGAAGAATGCAGACATAAAATTGAGCCGAACTTTGATTAAATGTGTCAGAAAACAATACAGATCATTCGAGACTTCATTTAGTGGAAAGGATGAAGCCCTTCCTATTCCAGAGTTTCGGAAATAATTTAGGAATCTCAAATACAGGCTTCAAGGACTTGTCGGCAATTTTGTACCAGTTATGTTCCTCTTTTAAAGGAATTTAAATCTGCAGTATAGAATCTAACAAGCTATACGTAACTTCTTCAATTTAGTAAACTAGTCAATAAATTAAAAAGTAATGAAAACATGTCATTAGGTGTTTAAAGGATAACAGCCGTTTTAGGCATTTAATGTTATATTTAGTATAAGAAATTATCTTCAGTCAGGGAAGAATTTAATAAAATTATAATTGAAATTTCTTTTGGCTTAATAGATTGATTCAGTTAACATGGAAATTAGGAACTCTGATTTAAGCCCAATTGTTGAATACTGTGGCTTGAACCACTAATATTTTCCCATTTTCACATAATGAAAAGAATAATTTAAATACACAAAAATGAGAGAAGTAGTTATCATTTAAAGGTTAAGATAACCCAGGAAATTGGATATATAAACCTAACCTAGGACATTAATCCTGACAGTAAATCATATCCTAATAGGGATAGTACAAAAGTTATTCAAGTGAATAAAATTCTATATAATAGCGAAACCTTCAGAAACTGTTTAATAACTAGTTGGAAAACGGAAGAAAACAGAAATAAAATTATATTTTAAAGTTTTTTAGAATTTGCTGTGGAAATACCTTCTTCACTCAGACACAGAAAACTTAAGAAGTTATAATGACAACTGATTTCATAAGAAACATTAGAACAACAAGGAAAGAATTTGAAATCTTCAAAGTTACCGTATTACTACAGAAACACATTGAAATTGAACGTTATTTATTCAGGAATTAAATAACACATATTATTATGTCGTATTACTAACAGCAACACATGGAATATTATACGTTATTTATCAGGCGAAATATACAATTAAACACGATATAATCATAGTCGTACTATACAGAAAAACATTGAAAATTATACTATATTTTATTAAGATATTATTATACTTTATTTATCAGGAAATATAAATAACACATATAATTATAGTTCGTATTACTACAGAAACACCTTGAAATTATACGTTATTTATCAGTAAATATAAATACACATATAATGATAGTTCATACGTTATTTATCAGTAATATAAATAACACATATATGATATTCATGTACTGTAACATCCCCACCTTCATGTTCTGTTACTGTAAGAATCTCATCCAAATGTACTATTTATTCTTTATATAAGAAAAACTATATTTAATGATATTAGCGATAAGAAACCATAATAATATAGAAAATTATCTTATATATTCTTATAATTTTTATATAAGAAAAAATATATTGTTAAGAATTAGTCAGAAAATATACAGAATGCCACATATTTGTAAGTTGAGACTTTTAAGAACATTGTAGAAACAGAGATAAAATCCTGCTGGTAAACAAGTACTAAGCAAGATTGTTTAACATTTTAGAAAGAATAAACCAGATTATCCTGGCAATAAATTGAATGTGATAGCACAGAACATTAACTATCAATTTTTGTTCTAACTGAAGCTCAGAATTAATTAAGTTAAACAGAAACAAACAGAAACTTTTAAATTTGTGTCTAAAAACAATAAAGAATATTATAGACGGACAGTCCAAATAAAAAGGCCTATGGGAAGAGTCTTTACTGTTCTTTTTCTTTTCTCTTGAATGACGAAGAAAACTAGACCGAAGAAGTTAAGATATTAGATGAAAATTTATATATAATAGATTAAACAGAATTAGGAAACATATTGAAAGATTCTCACCAAAAGACAGAATTTTATTCTAGAAAATATATCCTTTAATTTTTCATTTGTCCTAGAAATTCTCTTGTTAGGACGAAAAGCCTAAAATTGTAATAAAAAATATTTGGTGAATTTAATGTACATAAAGTCTACCTCAGAATTGTAAAAAGATTGACAATATGGGCGATTTAATAACCTTGAGTTAGTATAGACTTGTAAGTTTAGAATTAGAAACTTGAAATTTTAGGTGGAAAAAATGAAAATATTGAGAATAAGCGAAGAAATGAAGGATGAAAACTACCACTGGAAAATTGAAGATTTAACATAGCCAATTTTTTCTATGATTTCTCAATAAATTCACCAATTACTGAAACAGAAGTACTTCTTAATATTTTTATATTTTTAATAGAAAATATAAAACATAGTTATTGTACATAAATTAATTAAATTTTAGAATATTAATGAGTTTTCTATTACTAACTCATATCAAAGAACATTTTAAATTGGTTCTTTGAAAATAATTATTTAATATAACACATATCACGAAAAGACATGTGAATGTTCTATTAATGTTCTATTAATATTAAGAAAATACAATGGATTATTGGACAAAGAAGATAAAGAATGACATTTTCTCTTCCAATCTACCAATTAATTCCATTATCTTTATTCAGTTATTGTAAATAACATTTATTGATAAATTTACGAAGGAGTTTCTCTTACCTGAGTTGTTTGAAATAGGTCAAGAAATTGCAATAAAATGCTTGAGAGAAAATCTTTTAACTTTCATTTCTATCATCTATCAGGACAGAAAGAGCTAAGTTGAATTTGGCACTTTCATCTGAAACTTTTTTAGAAGAGAAGGATGGCTAGTTGTAAACAGCTTCATAAAAACAATTTCCATAATGTAAATCTAGGAAATTTGAAAAGATTACTACTTGATCTAGAGGAGTCCTCAAAGACAATCATGAGTATCTTCGCAAGGTACCGAACATGAAAGAAAAGAAATCACATCATATGCGTTGAACTTCTTTCTTCTTCTGCAAAAGAACTTCAAACATTCCAGGCATTTATATATCTGAAGTTAACAGAACTCGATGAAATTGTATGTTAGAAACATTAAAGGTTGCGACTATATAATAACTCCAGGAACATTACATGAGCAAATTGTAGATAATTAGTATGTTGTAAATAAAAATTATCTTTAACAGTTTTCATATTTATATTACTATTAAATTTTAATTTTTTTTTTTTTTATTTGCTTTACAAGATAAAAAACTTTACACATTTTTCATTCTTTTTTTCTCCTTTTTACTGCTTTAATTTTATGTTTTATTACATAGAATTTAAATTTTTTTATTATTTAAATATTTTTTTTTTTATTTTTATTATATGAATATTTTTTTATGGGAACTTATATTTTTTTTTTTTGCGCTTGGGTACCTGAAATTCTGTTTAATAAAAAATTTTTTATTACTTTTTTTTTTCCACTTTTGTTTAGTTATTAGGTTTACGGCTTCGCAATTTATACTCGTATCTAATCACGAATATATAAAAAACTAAAAATTTTAATTCACAAACTTTTTTATTTTGTTTTATAGCACAAAGACACATGAGAATTACTGTTTAACTTTATTTTGTTTTAACTTTAAACTTTAAATCTATAAAAAATAAAAAATTTAGTTAGAAAATTTTTCTATATTTTAGTTCGTCAAAGGACAAATTCAGATTTGCTTTTAATCTTCCTCGTTTTGAACTTTAACATTAAAAAAAATAGCCTTTATGCTATAATTCAAATCAGATTTTTTATGTATTTATTAATATTTTAATATCGATTTCCATTATGAAATGAAATGTCACTATTATTTTTCGGGTTTATCATATAGGGAATTTGTAATAGTGGAAAATAATGGTTTAATTTTTAATTTTCATTCATGATCAAGAAATCTTTTAATTAAAATATTGTATACATTTTTATTTTTAATATTAGGTTTAAGTATTATTTATATTCACGAATAGAGAAATGATATATTTGCTTCCACATCACCCTAAGTTTTTCAGTTATTTGTTGTAGAGGAAGCTATGTTGCCAGGGATTTGCTACCTGTTATCTTGTTAAAAAATGTTTGGTTTTCAGATATCAAATAATAGATTAAGACCGTTATCTATGGAAACTATTTTCTGAAGTATTGTCCATTATGTTCGAGCCTTAGTTAGTTTCATTAGAACTAACACTACAAGTGTTATTTAATGGATCTGAATAGAGAGTTGTAAATTATTAGGTTTTCTAGATTTCTAGTAAGTAAATAATTTGGACATTTTCACTCATATTTATTATTTTTTCCAGCATTTTCGAATATGCAGGCTGTGTCTAAAATACATGAAAGACAGAAATATGATGCTCGAAGGTTTGAAGAAGCAGGCCGAGCACCAATCGTGAAAACTTTTAAACATAATCCTCTCACTGATATAAAAGCAAAACCAAGAGATAGTTAATATTATTAGTTTATAATATAAATATAAAATGTAAATTTACAATGTATGTAAAAATATTTTTTACTTTACCCATTATGTGTTTAAAATAATCTAGGTGCGCTTGGCATGGTTTATGACAGGAAAAATTATACAAAGTTTATTAATAAAATATATATTACTTTAAAAGTAAGAAATCATCTAATTAAAATATCATACGATAAATATTAAATGAAAATATTATAAAAACTATAAAATTGTATACTGTAACTATTCTAATGTAAATTTTATTTTCTAGTAGCGAAATAAACCAAGTTCGTTCAATAGGCTTGCAAAGTCATCAATATACCAAGTTGCTTCCATTTTCACACTTTCTCTGACAACGTTTCCACCATAACCTGAAATTAATTTAAATATTACAATGTATTTATTGCTCCTCCATTTTACTACTATATTTAGTTTACAAATTAGTAGTGTTTACCTAATTGGGTTTTACAAATATTTATACTTTTTTGTGATTATTTCTGTAGTTAATTCATATTAGTTGACTATCGAACTATGTCTGTGTGCGCGTTTGCTTGCTTATTTAGATTATTAAAGTGTTTTTATATTTAACTACAGTATAACAATTTTGTATCGGGAGACTATGATAAAGATACCTAGAAAAGACTTTTCAAAATACTGATAGAAGGAAACGAATGAGAATATGTTATCTAGGTGCCAGAGTGAGGATACAAATGTGATAGTGCAATGCGTGTACAATGATATAGGACATAAAAGGTGAAAGAATTAATAGCAGATTATATATAGGAGGTTGATTCAGAAGATATTGGTGATGGTGGTAAGTTTCTGAATGGAATCAAAGTATGTATGACGATAGTGAAACGTGTGTAAGAATAAATAGTAGAAAGTGATTGGTTTAATATTAATCGCGGAGTTAGGCAGGGATGCGTTATGCCTCCTTGGTTATTCAATTTGTATATGGATGGGATTATGAAAGAATTAGAGGTGTGCGTGCCAGGGGATGTTGTTAGAATGATGGAAAGTGGAAGGGAGTGGAGGGTGCCATACCTATTATACGAGAATGATTTGAGTTTTGTGTGGCGAATCTGTAGAGAGTTTGAGAGGATTGGTAGAGAGATTAGGAGATTGTTTTTCAGAAAATATCAGGTTTTTTGGATTTGTGGAAAGAGTGAAAAGTTGAAGATTGGTAAATCCCGAGGTATAGAGGGAATTACCGGTGAATTGATAAGAATGGAGACTAGATTGTGATTGATTGGATATGGAAGTTGTTTAACAAAGCGTTTATGAAGGGTTGGAGCGGAGCAGTAATAGTATCCTTATATAAGGGGAACTATAGGGTAATTAGTTTATTGAGTGTTGTAGGGAAGATAGCTGGTATTTTCGTTGAAAGAGTGCGTCAACTGATTGTTTGTGAAGAACAAGATGTATTTAGAAGTGGTAGAGGATATGTAGATCAAATGATAAGAGAAGAAAAAAAATTGAATGTGTTTAATGGACTTGCAACAGGCGTATGACAGGATCAATAGGGAAGCTCTGTGGCAGGTGTTAGTGATATATGGTGTTGGTGGTAGGCTTTTGAATGGAATTTAAAGTATATGACTATAGTGAAACATGTTAGAATAAACGGAGTTGAAAGTATTTTAACAGTGGAGTGAGGCAGGGATGCGTGTTATGTCTCCTTGGTTATTTAATTTGTATAGGATGAGGTGATGAAAGAATTAGAGGTAGAATCGAAGAGAAGGATGGGGGGGGGGGGTAGTACCCTGCTTATTGTACGCGAATGATTTGGTTTGGTGTGGCGAATGTAAAGAGTTTGAGAAGATTAGTAGAAGGGTTTGAAAGCAAATGTAGATAACAGTAAGGTAAGTCCGCTGTGTGAACTCATGTTGGATGATGAGCAATTTTAATAAGTATCAGAGTTTATTACTGCTCTCCTCCAATTCCTCGGAACTATACCCTCCATAAACGCTTTGTTACTCAACTTCCAAATCCATTCAATCACCATTTCTCTTCCATTCTTAATCATTTCACCATTAATTCTATCTATGCCTGCAGATTTACCATTCTTCAACTTTTCACTCTACTCATTACCTCATTCATCCCGAAAATACCTCTTTCTTCTTGACCTATCAAACCTACACACATTCACCTCTTCATTACTGCCAATGTCATGCAAACTTTCAAACTGTTCATTTACCTCATTTTTCCTCCTTATATGTATGTAATAAATAGCCTAACGAAATTTGAAACTGAGGTAAGATATTCAATCTTTACTAGACCATATTGACCAAAGTAAAGTTTTGAAAAAGTTACTGAAAGGTCATATAGAGAAATATTTGGAAGATAAGATTTTAGAAGGGGTAGGTCATGTCAGACAAACCTTTTAGGATTTATGGAATTCATTACGGACCAAACTTACCATATATGATTGGGACTGAGCACATTGATCTCCTCGAGACGTATAGCATCACATGAAGGTTAAGCGGTTAGTATTTTAGCATGGTCTAAAAGGTCCTCTTTACATGCACACAGTTACTGTCATGAACTATTCATAAGATTTTTCCCAATAAGGCTTGACTCCGTGATCACCATGCTAACAAGAAAGTTAATCATCCCACAATAGTAAGATCTCTTAATATTAGGCTCGAAGATCAGGTGATACGGTCTACACAGCTGAGCACTCTGAGTTATGAACTTATGAAATGATGTGGAATACGGAGGAGAGCGGAGCAGTGTGTAATACATAATAGCAAGTCAATCTATACATAAGTAACGACGCGCACAGTCGACACATATGTAAGGATGGAGGTTTGCTATCCACCACAATTGCGAGTCTTCAATGTGACCTTGAGGCCAATATTATAGTCATCTCTTCATAATATAAATACATTGATACATTTGCTAAGGGTCCACACATGTATCAATTCGATAGATGCTTTAGGTTTTCTTCTAAAGATTCTGGGAGATGTATTGTAACGTTCAAAAATCTATTTGGATGAGAGCTCGCCAACATGTTACATTAACTTGTTAATACGGATGGATATATAAAGATTCAAAATGATTTTTATAAACTTGTTTGGTGGGTAGATAAGTGGCAAATGAATTTTAATAGTAGTAAAAAGTAAGGTTCTTCACGTAGGTTACTCAAATTAAAAGATTTAATTACGATATGAATGGGGATTGTTTGGAGTCTCTGAACCAAGAAAAAGATTTGGTCGAGATTATAAGCATATCTGAGGCTAACGCAGTCGACTTAAGCTCAGTAATAGTGAAGTGTTATTGACGTATGTAGCTGGATCAGCTTATTAACCATGAGCAAAGGTCCGTGACGACTATCACATGCAATAAGCTCTGAAAGTGTAGACTATGTAAGATACTGACAAGTCCTAGGGTTCTGTGTGGGTTTTGTATGAACATGGGTGATCGTGCCTATTTATTCTAGTTATTGGTACAATCTCGATAGCCCCATATGGATTCTTTCTGTTTATACTTTCAATGTTTCAAAGAGGATAACTGTGTGAGTGGAATTACCTTAGAAGTGTGAAGCCTACTCTATACAAGAACGAACGTCTTTATACAGCGGATGCCAACTAAATTGGATTGTAAAGAAGTTTTGAAAACCCATGAGACACCAACCTCTTAAAAGCTTGGTTAGAGAGACACAAAATTATCCGTATAAAGAAATATCACGAGAAAAGGAAACAATAATTTAAAAACCGATGAAGATTTGAGTGGTGTTTTTTCGAAGATGAATGTAGTTCTGTGGAAAATTAGTTTAAAGTTTTGCAGAAAGATGAATGAATTGTAGTTTTTGAGAATTTAAACACCACCATATTTTTTCTTTCCGAATTAGAAATAAGAGAAAGATAAATGAATAGTTTCTCTATAGTCACCCTCCTAACCGTTATATGCTGATGGCGTGCACGCCTTTCAAATGAATAATAAGAGAAAAGAAAGAAGGAAGTTTAGAAGTCAAAGTTCTGTGTCAGACTATCGAAGGCTTTTGATACGTCTAGCGTCACTGTAAAGGATTCACCAAAATGTCGAAGAACTACACCAAGAGTTAGAAAGAAAATCACTAATGGAGCATTCCTTGCCGAAGTCATACTAACGATCAGAGATCAGGTTAGAATATTTAAGAGGTTTCCAAATCTTCCAATTAAAGGTAGTTTCCAAAACTATGGAAACTACGAAGGTTAAAGCAATAGAACGATAAGTTAGAGGGTCGAGAGGTTGGTCCACTTTTTTCGGTACATATTAAATAAGCGCACACTTTCAACAGGGAGAAAGGTTTAAACTGATACCAATATCTGAAAAGTTTACAAAAGGCAGGGTACAAGCTCGGAAGTAGTAATTTTTTGAACCACATGACGGGAGGATACAATCATCACCATGCGCCATCCCATAGCATTAAGTTCAAAAAGAACAAATTACATTTTTGAAACCAATTACAATATTAGGTATAAATAAATTGCAGGGGGTTGGAGGAGGAAGTGTAGCTCCACAAACGTTTGAATTAGAAGCAAAACTTTGAGGGAAGAGAGCAGTGGTGCCGTCCTAATAAGAACATGAGGGAAAGGGGAAAAAAGCAAAATTAGAGTTGACAGTTTTTGCAAAATCATAGAAAGAGCGTGAGGAAGAACCCAGAAAAAATATTTTGCATTTTCTACCGAGAAAGAATTTTTAGGGTAGTTTCTATAGTTTGAAAACAACGGTGATTCGTGAAAGCTGCACCCCTTAAGGGTGATTAAATTGGAAGAGAGGCGGTTTTGATGAATGATATAGATCTAAGTAGGAATACAAAACTAAAAATTATAAAATGAGAGATTTGTAGAAAAGGTTAATTTAAGTAATAATATATATTTATTTATTTTTTTTTACTTAAAATTACATAAACCCTCTTTGGCATGTATAAAACCATATAAGGAAATATGGAAGTATAAATGGGACAGTATTATAGGAAAAAATTGAAGACCGAAAAATACAAAGTCATTAGTTTAGGCGTGATTATAAACGGTGAAAAGAGGAGAAGAAATAAATTATGTAATGACTACCAAAAAAAAAAAATCGGATAATTTTTGTGATTCGTTTTGCGATAAATACTAGAATTGGGGTGTAGCGGTAAAATATTGCTTGTTGGAAATAAATGAACGGTTTTGATGATAACTTGCAGTAATTAATAATAAGGAAAATTCGTAAAGTAAAGTACGAAAAACAAAATCAAAACTAAGGTTTATGAGCGAATTAACCTTAAAGGGAACCTTCGTTCATAGGATTGAGTATCTAATGGAATGATTTGAATGATGAAATTAACATATGTTATCGTTGCAAAATAAATATTACAAATAATTGTAGTCTAGCTTGTACTAAAAGTCAAAATTCATACAGATTTTTTTTTATGTATTCCATTGCTAAATGAGTTAAGAAAACTAAAATGTGTGATGGGAGAAAAGATGTTCAGAAAGTGATGCAGATTAAGTACTAAAAGCAGCTTTTGATAAAATACCTATAAATGCTTCGGCTGGAGGACAAGCTTCCATATCAGTTGACCCATCTCCAATCATAACCACTGACGTGTAACCATTCCTTTCTTTCAGTATTCTTATAACTTCAGCTTTGCCACCAGATCTACTAGTTGGCTGAGATTCATCAAAACCGGCATATGAACCTGCAAATATTCATTTATGAATTCGATTAAACTCTTTTTCATCGTTTATCTTTAACGAAAATTACAAAGATAACTTCAATATGAAAAAAACTGTATACAACTTACCATCAAAATAAAATTTAAGTCTGTTTGCGTAAATATTTTCCAATGGAATTTGCAAAGATTTTGCTACAGGTGCTAATAATGAGCGAAACCCTCCAGACACCAAATAAACGTCAACATTTCTTTTATGTAGTTGTCTTATTAACGTCCTACGATATAAATATAAATATATATAAATAAATAAAAATATAAATATATAAAAATAAATACAATATAAAGAGGAAAAAAGGAAAACTAAAAGTTGCACACGTAGGAGGAAAAATGAGGTAAATGAACAATTTGGAAAAAGGATGAATGGGGACTTAAAACAAGGGGATAGGAAGGTTTTTTGGAAAGAAGCGTGAAAGGTTAAGAATAGTAAGGGGAATCTGCATAGAATAATGAATAGGGATGGTGCTTTCGTAACTGATAAAATGGATGTGAGAAGAGTATGGAGGGAACACTTCGAAAATCTTCATAACATTGGCAGTAATGAAGAGGTGATTGTGTATAAACTGTAGGTGCTGTAGGGGAATTAGTTTATTGAGTTGTAGGGAAAGATATTCTGGTATTTTGGTTGTAAGTACGTCGAAAGACTGATTGGTGAAGAACAAGGTGCATTTAGAAGTGGTTGAGAATATCTGGATCAAATTTTTACATTGAAACAAATGATTGAGAAAATGAAAAGAAGAAATTGTATTTAGGTTTTGCGGATTCGCAACAGGCGTATGACAGGATTAATAGGGAAGCTCTGTGGCAGGTATTGGTGACATGTGGTGGTGGTAAGCTTTTGAATGGAATCAAAAGTATGTATGACAATAGTGAAGCGTGTGTAAGAATAAATGGAGTCGAAAGTGATGGTTTAATATTAATAGCGGAGTGAGACAGGGATGTGTTATGTATCCTTGGTTATTTAATTTGTATATGGATGGGGTTATGAAAGAATTAGAGGTGGGGGAAGGTGTTAAAATGATGTAGAATGGAAGAGAGTGGAGGGTGCCCTGTTTATTGTATGCGGATGATTTGGTTTTGTGTGGTGAATCTGAAGAGAGTTTGAGAAGATTGGTGGGGGGGTTTGGCAGGATGTGTAAAAGGAGGGTTTTGCATGAGAGTATATTGTTACTTGTGTTAATGTATAGTAGCTAGTGAAACTATGGTCTGGAATAAGAGGTATAGATCTAAAGGACAATCTTAGGGGTGTGTTAGGTGCGAGAAGAATTGATAAAATGAGGAATGAACGCATTATATAGTTGTATGGTGTGAAGAAAAGCGTAAATGGATTATGAACGAGAGTACATTGAGATGGTTTGGTCATATGGAAAGGATGGATGATAGTTGGTTGGTTAAGCGGTTGTGTAGTTTTGAGTGTGCTGGGAATCGACCGGCTGGGAGACCGAAGAGAAAGTGGATTGAGTCGGTAATGGAATGCCAGAAGGATAGGAATGTGAGTTTGGCAGAGACAAGAAGAAAACAGGAGTGAATGACGGGGTTTGTGAGGGGTTATGGTTGTGGGTTTTGCCAAGGGGATGAACCCCACATTGACGAGATTCCACAGTAATGGTCCGTCGCGGTCTCGTAAAACTTCAGGGCAGATTTTTCTGACAGCGACGAGTTCTCACTGGGGATATAAATTAGACTGTAAAGGGGAGGGGGCTTTTTTTCGTCATGTTCTACCATTTTTCTGTTCCGTGTATGCTACGCACCTCACCCCCAATCTAGGGATATGAAGGAAATTAAAATATATATATATATATATATATATATATATATATATATATATATATATATATATATATATATATATATAATATATATATATATATATATATATATATACTATATATATATATAATATATATATATATATATATATAATATATATCCCCCCAGTCGGTCGCTCACCGTGTAGTGGTTGGGGGCTCTCTGGGATGCTGTTGGGCGGGATATACGGATATACCACCCGCCCTCCAGCGTCCTAGAGCGAAGAAGCGGTTTTTTTTTTTTTTTTTTTTTTTTTTTTTTTTTTTTTTTTTTTTTTTTTTTAATTCCCACCCATAAGTCCCCTTTAATTTTTGTATATAGTTAACCCTCCCTCTTTTCCGCATCACGAGCCCCTTGGGCTATCTGTGCCTCTTCCCGGCCGGGTTTACAGTTCACCCCACACTTCTTCCCCGTGGATGAGGGTACAGTTGAAAACCGGTCATTTACGCTCAACCTCTGACCGGGCGCCAATTATAGGAACCCTGAGGCCTTGGCTAACCCTGAGGAGGCTGTTCTGGCACTTTGGTGTATAATCTTGTGCTCTGGCGTGAAAAGATATAATTTGCCGTGTGGTACACGGGTGGGACGCCCACGTAAAGTTTTGGGAGGATCTTCCCGAGGCCACATCCACAGCCACCCTACGGGGTGGGGTCCGGGTGGTTTGTGTGGGTCTCTGGACTGTGACCTGCTGTGGAGAGAAGGATTACCCTTCTTATGAAATATATACGCCTTTCCAGCCCATTCTGTTATTTGCTTTTATGTCTCATTTGGTTTATTGCTATAATGGTGCTCATTCTTGGTGACGAAGCTTGTGGTTTAAATCTTATATGGAAAAGTCTTAAAGAAAAAACGTTCTTAAATAAAGGTGAGCTGACCAATCTGGCCAGCTTCCAGCTTTGGCCCTAAATCCACGGTCACTACTACTTTAGACTGGTACCCTATAATTTGCTTTCTTCTTCTACTACACCTGAAGTTCTTGAAAAAATTTCATCGATTCGTCGAACAGCAAAACACCTCAGGTGGCCCCAACGGCCCGGGCATCCCGTAAAGGTGCCCGCCCGTAATAAGTCGTACTCATTCGTTTTACGGTCCATACGCTGCACAAAACCTCCAGGAATGTCAGCAGACAAATCATTCCGATGTATTACATATTGCGATCCACTACCTCCAAACTCTTACTGAGCACAGCACAGAACCATTCCTCTCAGTAGGGCACTCATTGAAAAAGCCTAGGAGTTGAAGACCCTCCAGTCACATTGATGAGGAAATGGGTCCATTCTCGTAAAAGCTGCTAACCGAAATCAAAGTTCCATTCCGCATTCTTAACGTCTCTTGGAGATGTTCCTATTATTTCTACTCCCTGATGACATAAGAAACACAATCGTAAAGGCACTATTTCTTGTCCTCTTCAGAGAGACGAAGACACAGCTGTCATTTTGGAAGAATGCTCACCAGAAAAGATTTCCGTCACAAACATTTATAGATTTCCCCCCCGCCGGAAACTCCTGACAAACCAAAACCCCCGTTTACTCTGAGGCTTTATACCCCCTTATCCATCTACAAAGGTAAAATAGGGTTCACAAGTTACAGTGTTGCGCACGTTTAATCCCTCGACCGCGCGTTGCTTCAAATGTCAAGGTTTGGTCATCGCCCGAAAATACTGTAGGGGACAAGAAGACATATGCCGCAAATTCCAATTAATTTTTCACTACTCGCATGTGAAAATACCGCCTAAATTGCAGAAACTGTAACGGACCACCACAGTGCTTCCTCTGCAAATGCCGCGTACTTACCTTGTTTGAAGGCAGGAGGTTTTTAAGAGCTATGTACTATACAATATAATTGGAGCAGGAAGAGATGCTATACGCCAGCTCAACGAAAAATATTCAGACAAATCAAAATCAAACTTACGCCACATATTAACAGCTACCCCCAAACGTCTTCAACGTGTTTAATCCGCCAACACAAAACTCCTCTCCCTAATAGAACTCGCTCTCTTAAATTCCGATTGAAACTCAGGCAAGTACTTCAACCGTAACCTTACTGTACTGCCCACACTACCAACTTCCCTCAAAGAGCACAAAAGCAGCCCATGATCCAATCTCCCGTCCAAAGAGCCATCACAAGCCTTTCCTGAGCATTAACTCTCAACAAACTACCAATGAAGCTTAGATTATATCATCCAATTACATAAATTTTGGTGAAACACTTCCTGCCAAGACACACTGTCCCATACTCCACCAAACTGGTTCACCAAACTTATGGCAAGAGGACGGTCTCTTGTCCGCTTAATCGCCTCCCACGTATTACTAAAACCCCTGGTAAAAATGTTTTAAACAAACAGAAAAGAATAGTCGCCAGGTTAAAGATTATTCGTATAAAATATAGAGCATCCGAATTCTTAAACAATAACACAAAAGTAACCCCAGATGTAAAAAAATGCAACTCAGAAGAGACGCTCGCCATAAGTCTACTTCTGAGACAAATGGAAAAGCTTCAAAAAGACTGTACCCAAACAATCCCAACTAATGAAAAACTCAACCAACCATCATCTAATAGTCTACAAGAAGTCAGTTCTAGCTCTTCCTATAATTCTTCTCCCGATTTTCCTTTATCAGCCCTCTCTAAGGGATTCTATACCCTAGAAGATGAATTGGATAACAGCTCCCAAATGGAGCTTGATGCGATGACGCCATTCTCTTTCTAATGCTTCCTGCACTTGCGAGAAAGGTAAATGGAAAACTGTTCAACGTAAACGTCGGCAAACGCTCTAAACGTTTCTGGTCTGATGTAAAAATAAAGAAAAAAGAGGCATGAAGATGGACCGCAGAGGTCCCCATTCTCCAAATCAACTACCCAATTTCCGCATCAATCACGGCCGCATGAATGAAGCAGCTGGAAAATTCTTCTCCAGAATCAGACCTTGCCAATTCATCGAATCCCTTATTAGAAATCGATGTCGTACCGCGCCCCAATACATTCTCAAAGAAAGACAATACCCTTCTGATACTACTTCCTTCTTCCCATTTCCATGGAATACAACTCTATTTTGCCACTCTCCGCCTTCTTCAACTTTATCGATTTCTTTGAATCTGGCTTGCCAAGGCGGATTCTGAAGAGGCTGGGAGCACTCTCTATCCATAAACTAATTGAAAATGTGCGAGATAAGTTGAATTACAGACATCCCCTGAACGTAATGCCTCTAAGCTATTGATTTAACTGCTAAGCCGAGAGAGAGCATCATATAGCAAGGTGTGTCGGTATATATGCAACACGTCGATTCTCGCGAGAGCATCTTCATGGTGAGGCTCTATTTCAATAGTCAAAATAGCAGATCGTCAGTATATAACATGCTCCCTAATAAGCGTCATACAGACCTAAGCAATCTCTGAGTGTATGACTACCTCTGGTCCCGCCAGGTTTTGTTTCCCCCTCCTCGCTCGAGACCCACGTCTCAAACCTTCGCTCTCAATCCGAACCACCTCTAGACATTTACCCCCAGTCATCATAGAGACGAATTGTCTCTAATAGAACCAGCGCATCATAAATATTATAACTCCCATGACTACTTTCGCTTCAATGAATTCGTCGGTGGATATTACTCTAATTCGAAGACTTGTTCAAGTTAATTGTAATAAACATATGTAGCACCAAAGTGTATATGTTTGGAGAAAGAACTCTGACTATGTCATCGTGACTTGCCTTCAACCATCTGAATAGTAAAATCGCCGTTAACTTCTAATAGAAGAGGTTGACAATGAATAGTGGGAGGTAGCAGGAATACTCATTCAACAATCTGTCTCGTATTTTCCAGTCCCTCCAAACCCTTTTTGATCTTCATCAGTGGCGGCAAGAATTCACTTATCCATCGACTTACTATATCGTTCAATCTACTTGGCTCCAAGTAGTGAATTTACTAAGGTCGACTTAGCAGAACTTTTTTGAAATCAGGCTCCCTGTCCGGTTGTTATAGCTAGGGTGACTTCAACTTCTCCGCACCCTCTTATGGTTGACTCTGTCAGCTATTTCATGCTAAGGTCCAAGATCTTTAATAGATCTCCTAACCCCCTTTTCCCTGGGATGGGCCTGTATACAACAGGAACTCCGTCAACGCTATTGAACGTTAGTATATCTAATCACATCTGGTCTTCTTTGTATCTGACATTTTTTCCGTTTTGCTTCCAATTCCCTTTATGGATTCTTTTACTCTGGTCCGCTTTGATTATCTTTAATTCGGTCAGCGATCAGTACCTCAATAGCATTAAACGAGCTGCTCCTTAAGTCCATATGCAAAAAACCCATTCTCCAGCTTGTGCGTTATGATTCGAGGCGAGTGGGCTCCTTTTATCAGGGCTGATCAGCTATCCCTGCTTTCTCCTTTGTAAGTAAACGATTTCCGTACTGATTTGTATGATGCCTTTACGCTTCTTCGCAAAAGTAGTGCATTCTCGCTTAAGCGGAAGCTTGCATTCTCACAGTCTTTCCTCAGATTCATGGCGGTCGAGCAACTCCCTTTTAGTGTGGTCCCAGAGTGGCGCTATTCTATTAGCGCAACCGAGATTGAAGTTAAGTTAAACTCTACAGTGCATACAAGAAGGGCCGCTGTACTACCTCAAAACTAGATTATTTTGTTAAAGACTTGGGCGGCAGCGACGATCTTATGGCGAATTTTAAGTCGTGCCAGAACGCGTAAACTTATATATTTTCGAACTTACATATCGACTGTTAACGTCCAGGCAACTTCTGTCTCCCTTTCCTTAGTGTGTGAAGTTTACACAGAAAATTCTGTCAGTCGCTCCAATGATCGTCTTCACGTTCCAGCAGTCCTCCTATGGGCCTGAATATAACTGATACGATTTCTGCTCCGGCGGTGGTAGCGAATGCGTTAGGTTATAGCTTTGCTAAGTTCCATTGAGTCATTGCCGCTACGACTGAAGCCTTTGTTCAAAAAACTGAGAACTGACATCATGCACTACAGACTTGGTTCAACAAGCGAATGGAAGAGTATTACTCTACAACGTCTTTCATCTTGCAGAGTAATCAAACTGCATACTGAGCCAATATAGCAAGGGACGGTGCCTCTTGTGTCAGAAACATGATTTCTTACTATCATTGCGTCTCGTCAATAGTTCCATTCCTTCGGCGTCAGCATTTTTGCTGGATTTTATATAAGCAGAGATTTCTGGATCGATCTTTTTCTTTTTCTGCATCTATTTGTGACTATCTAGTTCTGGTTTAGTAATTTCCTATCTACCCAAACACTGGAAAAGATCCGATAGTTGGCAAGACTTACCACAGTACCTCAATTTTCGCTGTACCTAGTCATTCTCCTGTTAAGATATAATTGGAGAAAAATGGGTTTCTGTGCCGGCTTTTCTCCCTGGTTCTGGAGAGTCCGTCAAGCTTTCTCAACTTCTTCATTTTGTGTTCGCAAAAAATCGGCTCGACTGCGCGACCCCTTGGAGTTAAATACTTAGACCATGAGCTACGACGAAGCCTTTCTCACTGGTGGGATTGGTTCTTGGGGTCTTTTTTTACGCTTGAAAGGGCATTACGACCAATTGGTGGAGAATCTGCGGATTTACTCTCTTAAACTCCATTCGCTGTGTTCCGGCGTTTGACTTAACTCCCTCTTTGTTATCAAATGCCTTTTTATCACACAATCTATCCAGGGTTCGTGCTCTTCGTATTCTGTCACGCCACTTTCACTCGGTAATAAGTGCGTTCGGCAGGGTAGTGTTTAAGGTGTACTGACTATTTTGCTCTATGGATTAATAATGATATTGTTATCCCTTCTATTTCAGCTTGACTGGTCATTTGTCGTCTATTATGTTCGTGATGACTTTAGCATTTATACATAGCCGGTGCGCTAGGTGTTCTGCCCTTTCTGTTCGAACGGCAACTTCTTAACTAGCTATTGAAAATATTTCACAAGCTGGGCTATGGCTCCTTTCATTGTGCTTCATTTTTCTTCTCCTATCCAGGAAGACCTCAGCAGTGTGCTTTTTAAGAAAAAAGGGAATCGAAAGAACTTTGCCTACGCTTTTCCATGCGAAACCTG
>JABUQX010020327.1:30000-39999 GCA_015478945.1 Trachelipus rathkii | reverse complement strand
AACGCTGTTTTGTATTATTATTTATGTTGGGTTTTTGTTTATGATTAGCATGGTAGCTTCAAAATCCCCCTGTGATTTTGATGTACTTAAAAGTAGTGTAACGGGAGCATTGGTCTGAGTTGTGATGTATGTAGTGGCTATTTTGTTCTCTTGTTGTTGTTCTGTGATGATGATTTGGATTTAGAGTGGAAGGAGTAAAATTGATCCTAGCAATCAGAGGATCATGAAGACGGTATGATTTTGTTTCGATGTGTAGAGTTGATATTTTTGCTTGTGTTGCATTTGTTTTAATTTGTACTTTGCTATGTTGGGGTGGTTGATTTTTTATATAATATTTTTTATATAGTGGTTAATTATATATTTATTATTTTATTTTATATTATTTTAATATATTAATATTTATATTATATATTTATTAATATTTTATATATTACTATATATATATATTTATATATTATATCTGGTATATTATATTATATATATATATATATATATATATTATATATTAATTATATTATTATATATATATATATATATTAATATATATATATATATATATTAATATATTATATATATATATATATATATTATATATATAACTGTCAACTTGTTACAAGCCTTTTGTCAGTTTGTGTTTGACATATTTGTTTCAAACTTGTATCAAACCTCTGGGATTTTAAGCAAGCTTGTATCAACCTTTTAGCTGTCCGCTCTTGCCTGCAGTTTTGTGAGTCTTAGAACTGTTGAAGTTTGAAAAAAACATTCTGAAGTCTGTAGCAAAAATTGCATCTTGATTAAAATGATTTATTGGGTATCTCACAATCTTTTAGCTTATAAGGAGATTTACTTGAACTTGTTTCATAATTTAACAAATGATTATGTCTGGTTTACCTCGTTTGCTATATAAGTCCACATCAAAAGTCCTGTTATATATATATATATTATATTGTCTTCAGGCAGGGTCATTGTATTATAATTACAATAGAAATAATATATTTATAAAATCAATTAGTATATTTAATTTCAAAAAGTTAATTAATTCGTGTTATATTTTTTTTAACTTTTCCTACTAAATTTTCAGGATTAAAATGTATTTCTTTTCTGAGCTATTGTATTTTTGAATTGGATGTGGCTTTGTGAGCTTGGCCTATATATATTATTCTAGTCTTTTATATATATTATTACTTATATATATATATATTATATTTTTTTATGTAGATTTTTATGTATAGATTTTATTATATTTGATATTTATATATATATAATACTATTATTATTTATATATTATTATATTATTATTATATATATATATTATATATTAGTATTTATTATTATATATATATATATATATTTTTTATATATATATATTATTTATATATATATATTATTATATATTATATATATATATTTATTATAATTAATTTATTATATATATTATCGTATATATATATTATATTTATTATATATATATAATATAAATTATATTTATATTTATTATTATATTTATCTATATATATTTAGGGTTGTGAAAAAACGGTTTTTTTTATTTGTTTTTTTTTTCCCAAAAAGGTGTTTTAAATAAACCAATGTTTTTTTTGTTTTTTTTGTTAATACTCTTTTATGTTTATTAGATGTTTTTATTACTATTACATACCTTCTAGGCTATATTGACTATTATTACGGTTTTATATTATCAGTGTATTTATTATATTATATATATATAATTATTATATTATATATTTATATATATATTTTATATTTTATATATATATATATAAAAGGATGGATTTAACAGGTGTTTTAGGGTGTCAGGAGGAAATGGAATGTAGGGTTGATGGATTTTGTGAGAGAGAGGTGTTGTGTAGTAATATTTCTTTAACAGGTTATCATAGAGTACTAAGAGTTGGTGTAGGTAGAGATGGTATCGACGTGAAAGCTATAATTGTTTGTGTGAGAAGAGAGTTGAATTATTGTTGGTGTTATCCAGTGGGGGTTTAGAAATGGATTATGGTCATTATGTTGTTCTATGTAAATTAAGTTAGTGGGACTTGGATGGAGAGGAAGGTATACGAAGGAGAGGGGTAAAGTTAAGAGTGGAAGTTTAGTGAAAGGAATAAGATAAAGTAGAGAATGTCCGCAGTAAATCCAGTTGAATGTGCAAGTGGAAATATATATCTGAAGCAATTGTTAGGAGTGAAGAGTTGTGGATTGCTAAAGTAGAAGTGATGCACCCCAGGAGTGTGGATGAAGAGGTGATGAAGCCCGGTTAAAGTAAAAAAGCGTGGTTGTTCTAAAGAAATAGATGAGTTTCAAAGAAGATGTTGGATTTAGGAGAAAAGAACATTCCTAAAGATGCGTAGTAGAGAAAAAGAAGAGGTAAGAGCCCCAGTTTGGAGGGGATGAATGGGGACATACAGGGAATAGGAAGCTCTTCTGAAGGAAGCGCGAAGAGTTAAAAATTGAATAAGGGGGAACCTGCTCGAATATGAATGGGATGGTTTTTTTGTAATGTGAAAATTGGATGGGGGAGTGTGAAGCACTTCGGAATTGGTATATTGGCCCCCAGTAATGAAGAGGATAGTAGACTGTGTGGTGGTTTGATGGTGCCCCAAGAGGAATAGTATTTTGCCGGATGCAGGTTATTATCAAGAAGAGAGAATGGAGAGGTGAGTAGTTGGAGAATGGTAATCTGCAGGTATTAGATGAAATTACTTTGGTGAAGTCAAGAACGGAGCAAGGTTTGATTGTTGGATTCTTGACGTTGTGTATAAAGCGTTTATGGAGGGTATAGTCGGGGATTGAAGGAGAGCGTACTAGTACCTTATTAAGGGTAAAGGGATAAGGGAACTGTAGAATTATAGGGAATTGTTTATTGAGTTATAGGGAAGAAATATGTTTGTATTTTGGTCGAAAGGTGCGCCGAGTGCTGAGGATGTTGGAAGGCAGTGCGTCTGAGTAGTAGAGTGAGTGTGATAGTCTTTATTAAGAATGATAGACGAAATGAGGGAGACGAAGATAAATTGTATTTGTTTTATGGATTTGAACCAGGTATTTGATAGGGTAAATAGGAAGTTAGGCAGGTGTTGTGGAATATTGTGTTGGTGGTAGGTTTGAGGAATTCAAAGAATTTGAAGTTTAGTGAGGCGTGTGTGAATAAATGGTGTCAAAAGTGATTGTTTAGTAGTAATAGCGGGTGAGGAGGGTTAGTGTTGTTCTCCTTGGTTATTGCCAATTTGTATTGGATGGTGTTATGAAAGAATGTGGAGGTGGGGTGAGGGAAATGGTGTTTAGATGATGGGGGGAGGGGAGGGGGGAGAGGGGGGGGGGAAGGGGAGATGGAGATGAGTGGAGGTGCCCTAACTTTATATGGGATGATTTGTTTTGGTGGTGATCGGAAGAAGTGGAGAGGTTGGTAGAGAGACGGACGTGGTAAGGGGGTTTGAAGTAAAACCGTAGAGAGAGTACGGTTATGGTTGTGAGTTAGGAGGATAGCCCCCAGTGTGAAGTTATGTTAGTGGATGAACGCTGGAACAGTGGTTGGTTTAATATTTAAGTTGTTGGTGCCAGGAAGGTGGTGGTGCCATAAAATCTTTGGTGAATGTAAGGACTAGTCTTTAGGTGCAAGGGTCTTAAGAGCTATGTTGTTACCTGTTTTTGTTATAGTAGTGCGACTATGGTTGGAATAAGAAGTATGATCCTAGTTATGTGTTAGATGCATTTTGGCATGCTAGGTGTGAGGAAGATTGTAAATGGATGAATATTGGAGTTTGTGGTGTGAAGACTAGGTAACGAGAGATATGAATATGTTGAGATGTTGGTCAGTGGAAAGGATGTATTATAGTCGGTTTTAAGAGGGTGTATAGTGGCGAGTGTGTTGAACGGGCGCTGAGATTGAAGAAAGGGATTGAGTCGTACGAAGTCTGAAGACAGTGTGGTTTGGCGAGGGCGGAATTAAAGGTGCATAAGGGAGAGATGCGAGGTTTTGTGAGGGGGTTGGTTGTGGCAGGGTCAAGGGGATGACCTTCATGACGAGTTTACCCATCGTGAGGTCGTCGCCCCAGTCATGAGCTATAGGTGATTTTTGACTTGTGCGAGTCTTACAAGTAATGTTAAGAGGGGGGGGGTAAGGCTGATTCTTTTCCCCGTTTTGTCGATTTTTTACTGCTTTTTTTGCCACTTTTGAAGACGCCCGCAGTCTCGGGGGAAATCCTCGATGAATTTATATTATTATAATATATATTATATTATTATATATATTATATATTATATATAATATTATTATAGCTATATTATATATTATTTATATATATAATTATAATATATTTATATATTAATTATATATATATTATAATTATATATTATATTATATTACTATATATTATATATTATCCACCGGTATATATATATATATGTATTATATATATATTATATATATATATATATATTATATATATATGTATATATTATTTTTATTTTATATTTATAATATATAATATATGTTAATATCTCAGGTCTTATCAAATGCAATAATTATATGCTCTAGAGCACTAATAAAACTTTATAAAAAATTACTTATATATTGAATATTCTTAATTTTAATTTACTTTTTTTAATGTAATTTCAATATATTCATTTATGAAAAAAGTTAATTTTAAAAAAAACAAAAAAAAAACACTTGGCTTTTGTCAATTTTTAAAATAACACGGTGTTTTTTTTAAAAAAAAAAACGGACCCGGTTTTTTTTATATTATCTTATATTATATTATTATATATATATATTATAATATATATATATATATATTAATTTATTTATATATAGATTATATATTATATTAAACGCACCCATGACAGAACCGAGCCAGTATATATTATTATATATATTATATTATATATTAATATTATATATATTTAATAGATATATTATATTATTATATATATATTTTTATTATACCGGTATATATTATTTATTTTAATATATTATTTATATTATAATATATATTTATTTATTATATATATATTATTATATAAATATTATAATATAATTATATTTATATTATTATATATTATATTATATAATATATTTTATATTATTATATATATATTAGATATATTAATATTATATATTATATATAATTTATTTTTATTCGTTATTACATTTTTTTTATTTGTCCAGATTTCACATGTATATTTTATCTATAATTTATATATTATATTACGTATTATTATATATATATTATTATATATATAATATATATATATATATTATATTATTATTAAATATTTAATATATAATATATATATATATATATCATATATTGTAAATAATACTAATAAGATATATACTTTAAATACAGTATTACCTGATATTGTAAATTCATGAAGTGAGTATGAAATTCCCAGTGTCAAGATTAAATTACTTCAATATACAGTAGACTTTGTATTAAATTTATATATATATTTTATATATATATATATATTAATTATTTTTATATTCTATTTATTATTTATTATATATATTATATTATATTATATTATATATATTATATATTATATTTCTATATATATTATTTTTATATCTATATATTTATTTTGTTTGATGTTCATCAGGTTGCAGACAATAGTTGTGAATGAGTATTTGTGAGTGTAAATTAGAAGTCTTGCCAAGTCAGAGTTTGTCAATAATTTATAGTGGAGAGGAACCAAAAAAAGTTCTATAAATAAAAAGGTTTAAGTGGGTGTAGCTGAACAGATGTGATGGGGGTAATGAAAATAATTTCCAATTATAGAGGAAAAAATTTATGAATGTTCTAAAATTCCTATGCATATATGCCAAATAATTTGTAATTTTGTTGTGATTAAAAAAAATAACATTTTTTTTTGTATGGTGATTCCATTTTTCAGCAGAACTGTACACCCCATTTTAAATGTCAATAAAGCAAAGAGTCAGATGTATTGTGGCAGGTTAAAAAAAGTATAGTACCAGTCTTGCAACTTGAGAATTAACATTATGAGTGTGTACAAGAGGATGGAAATAAGCCCGGTTTGGAAGGGAGTAGACAATTTCAACATATTGTTACTTCTTCTTGTTTGTTGTGTTGATAAATTTAATTCAATGTAAATGTCCCAGATTTGACTTTCAATAAGGGATTGTCAAAAAATTCGTTTTTTTCCAAGCTGTTCGATCATTATAACCATGCTCTGGAATGATTAGAAAATTAATATTTGACACCGAACAATGCTTTACTCCTTCAAGAGCCACAGAATTAGGGGTTGAAGAGTAATTTCAAAGATGGGCACTACAGTTATATTGTTGCAACTCAGCATCAGAAAGTACTGTTTCCATGATAGGGTTTGAAATGAGGAAATGATGTCCCAAGTGAAGAAGGGGCCAGAGAACCACATCTGTATTGGGTTATTTCACCAAGTCCTTTTATTATTGTTGAGGGCTTTTAACCTTTTGAATGTTTTTTGAAAAGAAGAAAATTTTCAACGAAATGATCCAATTTTCCAGGGAAGCAATTTAAATCATTGCATATGTGTGAGATTGAAATTTGAGTCAATGGTGGTTGTCCATTATAAATCCCAAAAGTTTTGACAAATGTTTATACCAGTTTTTTAGAATATGATTGATATCAAGGACCGTATTTGGACTAAAAGATAGTCTAGATATAAAAGACTCAAAATTCTTGTATAGGATAATTGATTTAAGGGTATCATAAAGAATACTGGGAGATATTACAGTAGAATAGCGGAATTCGTGGATTTCCCTTTTTTATGTCACTTAAGTACGGGTTTCGCTACAAATTCATTGACATGCACTAAGAGAATAGTATTGAATGATCTACCAACACGAGGAATTTTAATGGACTGCCTGATAACACAATAAGAGGTACGCAGCCCAGGAATTACAAGATGCATGTAATCAGTGGAATATGTAATAAAATTAGCGGATATCTGTTATGGTGAATCCAGGAATTATGGAATCTTCTTTCTGTAATAAACCCTGTGAGTTCTAAGACTCATCAATAGGGCACTTTCGGGTTATGCAGAAACTCTGATGCTTAATTTGGTACAGAGAATAACCAGTATGGCTTAATCCTAGTGTAGCTTTAGCGGAGATCACAAATAAACTTTAATGGAACTTTATTTTTTCCACTTATACCAACATTTTGCGTGAATTTACCATTATAAAGTCTTTGAAATAAAGAACAGTCTAGCTTAGCTTTTCCACAATAAATACAATAGGAAAACAATTGATTATTGATGGATTTATAAACAGAAGCCTAATGGCCCCCAAACTATAGAATGCTCTAATAATGGTATTCCTCATACAATAACAATTCCAACTGAATTTATATTGCGAAATTTGTCTGACAATTTCCTCAAAACTCTAACCATATGTGTTACTGTCCTGGTTCACACTTCGAACAGCACTCAAGGAGTTTTTAATAAGTTCTGCATCGAGGTTAACAACCTTTTATGGGACCTAAGAAACTAATATTTTCTGTTAAAGCAATAGATAGACGTTTCTTAATTGCAATTCTAAGCTCTCCAGTATTATTTCATTTAATATGGCAATGGATTCCTGTCCCTGTATTTTTCAACTATTCCTGTAACGCTATGAACAGACAGGAGCCCCTGTTACAGTCATCATCAGAATTTGGTTCATAAATAGCACCCCAATGTTGATAACTGGGATCCACGTACTAATCCAGAGGTTTTGGCTTTTCAGTGGGTGATTTGGCCAATAGTTGTATATTATATGTATATTCTTTTCTACTCTTCGTAATTAGATTATAATCATCTAAATCTTTGGAAATTACATTCTGAACTGGTAAATGCATGAATTTTGCAGGCTCACATGATAAATCACGAATATCGTCAGCTCCGATTTCCCTTTTAATTCGTTTATCTCTTCCCTGCCTGGTCATTTCAAGAAACAATTTCCTTGACATTTTATAGAATTTTATTAATAATAATGTTTGTGTATATGATAATAATATTTTTATTGAACAGCAATTAAGATGTTTATCCCTTTTTTAAGTTAACTTTCCTAATTTTCCCCAACACTACATATACTGATAAAGATATCAATAGACCAAATTGCCAAAATGACACAACAAAAAACGGTCATGCCTTACTAAGCTGATATACCGTAGTTAATATGTTTACTGTGCTTTAAAACCAATCGGATACCATGTTATAAAAATATTTAGCAAGGGAAATCGATAACTATAATTAGGCAGTTTGTTAGACCTTATCCTTTTTGTCTTGTGCTTACGCTCATAGAATGCTCACCGTTTTTGCATTTTTTCGCGGCGTAGCCAGGATATATATTCGAAGTAAAGTTTTGAATTTGGGCTCTTTGGTCCCCCTGGGATTTTTTTTTCAAGCCAAAAGAAAGCTGGTGCTGCCTGTCCCCTAGATGCGAAGAATCTTCATTTGACTGACTGCGCAAAACCCCCAAAAGATTTCCAAATCCAAATTTAATCAAAGAACTAATTGTTAGTTTCTTGCTTATGTTGGCATTTTACCAAAATTCATTATATTTCTTATTTCATAGATGCATGAAATGGTTATTTCCTTACTTGAATTTTGAACGATTCATTTTCGGACAAGAAAATTTGGATTATTCCAATGTTACGGATACATGTCATCCTCATCAAAGTGACCGGCACATGCATGAGTGTCGACTGACTGTAACGTTCTTAACGCCTCTACATATCCAACAGTGTTCTATGATTGATCTGGTTCGTAGGTACGCAGATGTTGATGATACCTTCTTCAAAGTACGGTGAACGCGTGGCAGTGTGCGCATTGGCATGTCATGAGTTATTAAATTGTATAATGAAATGGCAAAGGATTATTCTGGACCATATTTTTTTACATTGTGTAGGTTTCCTTGTCATATATGCAACTCCGTGGTCCCCAAGCTTGACAGTCCGCATACAGAGTCGCGCCGAAGGCATACAGGAAAATGTGCAAAGGGTAAAAACTGGAGTTTCGATTTAACTGTGAATTGGTTGACCAAAATTCAACCACACTGGGTTTCTGGGACATCTTAAGCACTCTTTTCTTGACTTTCTCCTCATTCTTTGGACTCACACATTAAGGCATGGCATGATTTCACCATCTGTGGACTAATGATCCATGATGTGAGGTGGGACTATTGTGTTTTTCGATAATTTAAACATATTGCAACTATGTATATTGCCTATTGTGGTACAGAGTAAATTTTAAGGATGAGTTAATTTAGATCTAGTTTATACTTACATAGGACCTGTTGTATTATAGGATCTGGCCAGTTTTGACTTTTAAAAGAAAAAAAATTTTTTTGGTAGATCGTTAATAATTAAAAATCATATATATTAATTTGTGATGGTAAGTGAATGCATGGCACACGAACATTTGTCTAAGTGGGTCCCCCGAGCCGTGATTGTGGGTGATATAGTGAAATATAGCTTACGTAACAAAATTAAATAAAGCTTATAGAAATTTTAAAAAATGAAGCATTCGACAGTAAATAGGCTTTAAATATAAAATTTGACACGTTCATAGCTTTTTTCAGGTTCATTTTCTTTAAAAGCAAATTACATTTTTGTTCACTACGAGCCATTTCCAACATTTCACATGTTACATTAAAATCGGTGAAAATCGATATTTTTCACTACAGTCGATAATTTCCTCCATAAACAATTTTGATATAAAACTGAAATTTGTAGGATATATATATATTATTATATATATTATATATATATATATATATAATTATATATATAATATATTTATATATTCCCTCACAGGAATAATTAATCATCCTTGGAAGGAAAGGTTTTTTTTTTCGAATTGGTCTGAATTCTTATATGCCAAGCTTGCAACAAGTTTGCTGCAAGTTTTCTTTATCAAGTTTGCCACTGCAATTTTTAATCAAAGTTCATCAAACTTAAAATCAATTTGAAAACTTGCTGCAAATTTGATACAAGTTCATTCTAGCAAGTT
>JABUQX010020327.1:22500-25000 GCA_015478945.1 Trachelipus rathkii | reverse complement strand
GTACTATAATGATATATATAGTATATACTATATATATTTTTAAGTTATATATTATATTATATATTATATTATACATTTATATATATTATATATATATATTATATATATATATATATATATATAAATATATTAATATAACAGTGGCGTATCCAGGGGGATTGCAGGGGATCCATGGCCCCGAAATTTTTTGACCACTAAGCATTTTAAGTATCATATCCCGTTTATACATAAAAATCAGAGGTTAAATTTATATTATATATATATATATATATATTTATATATATTAATATTAATATATATATATTATATATTTATAATATATATATATATATATATATAGCGCTCATATATATATATAATAATATATAATATATAATATATATTTATTTATAATAATATATATATATATATATATATATTCTTATATATTATATTATATATATATAATTATATAATATAATATACTATATATTATATGTATATATATATATAATATATTATATAATATATAATTATATATATTATATATATAATCTATATATATAAAATATAATATATATATATATATAATCAGTTTTATTGTTAGGATCCTATAAAATAAAAATATTTAATCATTTGATTAATTAAAATATAGGTGCGAGTTGTGAAATTACAGATTTTCTTGTCCTTTCTGCTAATGCATATCTTAGCGCTTGAAGTCCTTCTGAAAAGGGAGGGATAACCAAACCCAACGCCTTCTCTCGCTTGCATGCAATACATTTCTTTCTTCTAATTCGAACATTTTATATCTTTGTTTCGTTCTACTAATGAACTATTGTTTTTATGGATAATTCGGTATCTTAGTTTAATTTCTTTTACGTTTAAACCGATGTAAGTCATTTTTTGAGACTCTCTATTTTTGCTTGAAGGCATAATGCATTGTTGTTGGTAATTCTGGCTAAGTAAATTGTCATCGATCTTGTTTTACGCAGAGCCTGTGCTCAGTTATCCAAGTTCGTTTTTGTGATCAATATGTTAAATAAGTGTTATTTATCTGTTTCTTATTTGTTTTTTATGTGCTAACATGGCAGTGTAATTATTTTTCAATTAATTAAGTGTTTTAACTTGGCGATAGTATCACCGTTTGAACCTAACTGTCGATATATCATTATAAATGTTTAATTATTTTAAAGTAAATTAGTGATTTGCAAGTTTTCACTGATTGAGAGCTCTCATGAGCTATTTGTAATCACGTTTTCTTTTATGCAGCAGAAATGCTCAGCGTCTGCAATTTGAGATCCTCCGTATTTGAGCGTAATATATTTTTTGTCACAGGTATTTCCATTGTAAATATATTTTATCGATTCTTTTTTAAACTGTCGTAATATAATTTAATTTGTTATTTACTAATTTATATTTATTTTGAATAATTCAATTATTTATTACATATTTATAAAAGTACCCCATAATTAAACTTTATATTCTGAATATAAGAGTTTAATTGTGGAGCGCTGGTGCAGAACAGCTGATTCATAAACGAGAACATAACGTTTTTATTAGAAATGCTTGAGACTAGGTGAAGTGCTCGATTAGTTTATTTTTGTCTGTAATCTCTCGTTTATAATATATTCTGTGGTGCATATATATATTTATTATATATATATATATATATATATATGATATATATATATATATATATAATATAGTTCCTTATATATATAATATATTATAAATATAATATAATATATATATATATACGTTCGTGTATATATATAATTGTAAATTTAATGCATCATATGAGCGTTTACCATGATTATATTGTTGTGATATATTCTTAGTATTGAATATACTAATATATATCCAGAGATATAAATCATTTTAGCTTAATATTTTGTCTCAAGGATAGTACTGCTCGACATATACATTGATATGTATACAAATTCATATCTGCGTATGCATTTGTATAATAATTGATTATATGCTCGTTTTGTTAATTGTTAAGAAAGCACTGAATAATTTTTTTTATTTTCTTTATTAAAAAATTATTTATAATATTTATTATTCTGTTCTTTGATTCCGCCAAATATTCATTTAATTGAATTAATTAAATGCATTCAGTAATTGATTTGAATATTTATTGCTTATTACTGAAGTCATTTAGAGATATTTGCATAAAGTATTGATGAGAATTTTTAGTACTTTATACAACAACAAATATTGTTCATCAGTCTTGGTTCGGGTACAAAACGGAGCCCGTCGTCAACTAGCAATCAGAGATCTTGGTTGCAGAACCTTGGTAGGTCGCTTTACTAATATATTTAAAGTGTAGTCAAAGGTCGGTGGACTATATTGGGATCAAAGTTTTTTATTGGTGGCTAGGACGTAAACATCCAGTGTATGGATTCAGCATATTTGTCTATTGGGCCCTGGCATGGAATGTAACTAAGTGCGAAGTGATTGTAGACAAGCTTGTTGTTTGATACCCTGACACACACACACACACACACACACACACATATAT
>JABUQX010020327.1:15000-17500 GCA_015478945.1 Trachelipus rathkii | reverse complement strand
TTTTTTCGCTGCCACCCTTAGAGATTCAGTTTTTTTTTTAAAGTTATAATAAAGAAAATGGAATTTTAAGGCTTAAATAAAGAAATAAAGTAAAAACAATTATAAAATTTATCGAAGAAAGAAAATCTAATATTTAAAATCTTTAATTTTTAAAAAAAATTTTCATCTCTTTATTTTTCACAATTTACTGTTATTATGATATTATAATTTATATTATTTCTGCTAAAACTTTTCTTGCTGCTGCTGCAGCTAATAATAATAATAATAATAATAATAAAAATAATAATAATAATAATAATAATAATAATAATAATAATAATACCAAGTTAATAATAATATGAAATAATAATAATAATAAAGGTAATATTACTAATGTTGAAGTTCATTAAAACTATTAAGGCACGAATTTTAATAATAATATGAAAAATATACCATAAAGTAAAATAATAATAATGAAATAATGATAATAATATTAAAATAAAATACTAGAGAAATATATCAAATAATAATAATAATAATAATAATAATAATAATAATAATAATAATAATAATAATAATAATAATAATAATAATAATAATAATAATAATAATAATAATAATAATAATATTAATAATAATAATATTAATAATAATAACAATCATCAAAACACGCAGACCAGACATTGACATAAAATTTAGTGTATTATCTGTTAGACTAAATATCATTTGATTTAATTATTATATATCAATTTAAACTTACAAGAAATAATGCTCTGAAGATGTCTCAAGTATGGGACGAAACGCGTCGGGAAATGTAATAAATATATCTTCTTCTTCTCCTGTAATCTTTTCTAAGATTATTTTAAAGAAAATTAAATTTATGTATAGAAATCAATAATTAAAACTTTGGAAATAAAATCAAGACTTTATAAAATCAAATACAGTAAATATCTAAAATATTAATAATAATAATAATAATAATTAATAATAATGATAAAAACAATTATATAAAAATAATGAAAATAATAGCATAAAAATAATAATAATAATAATAATAATAAATAATAATAATAATAAAATAATAATAATAATTAATAATAAATGAAAATGACTTCTTATTAGCGTTAACTAATATTTAAAATAATAGGACTATTATTATTATTATTATAATTGCTTTAATTACTCTTTTTATCTAAATGACTTTTTATTATTATATTAATATTAGTATTATTATTATTATTATTATTTATTATTATATAATATATTATTATTATTATTGTTTATTATTATTATTATTATTATATTATATTATATGTATTATTATTAATGATTGATTATTTAATTATTAATTATGATTATTATTTAATATATTATTATATTATAATTATTATTATTATTATATATTATTAAATTTATTATTGAAATTTATATCACTTCTAATTAGATGTGAGATTTAACCTGACTTTAAAATGCATTTTTCTACTAATTATTTTGATTTTTTTCAGACTATTTAATAGATTTAAAGACAACCGTTTCTGAACTTTTAATCTAATATTTCGCCTGGCCACTTCAAGCATCATCGGAAACAAGTTCAAGGCTAATTTAACAATTGATGAAACAAATAAATGTTATTTTAATATAAATTGAAGTAAATCAGTTTTATTACTAACGTAATTAAGATCCTTAAATAAAATATATTCAAAGAGAGAATCTATCTAGCTAAATCTAAAAAATTGTTCAAAAAATTTTCCATATTCATTGTTATTTGATATTGATTAATATCGGCTTGTGCTGTTTAGTAAGAAGACGCCAGCAGCCCTAATTCAAGAAATTTTCCGCTCGTGTAAGATGTCAAATTTAGAAATGTCGAGATTGGGTTTTTGGGAGTTCCATGTTTCGTTCTTATCGTTTCAAATATTTTTAGCCTGTACTTATGTTGTGGACGCCCGGGAGTTTGGAGAATTAAGTGGTATACGATGTAAGAAGGCATTATAGCGCATCTTTATTCAGTTAAATTGGTATACTACATGATTCACATTCTCCTTAGTCCCACTGATCTTCAGAAACATAGAACAAGTTTCAATGGCTTGTAATAACATTCAAAGTTTTATTTCTTTAAGTTTTAGATTGGCTTGAAATGTGATACCGGAAACTATTTTCTTTACGGAATATTTATATTAATCGATCTACTGTTGCGATTAAAAATAGAATGTCAATATGTCCCCTTTTTCATCTTCTGCTTTTCCTCGACAATTCTTATTATAGAAGTTTAATGATTTTTTATCTAGTAGGTATTGGGGAAAGTTAATTATTAGTAAGATTCTGTTTAATTCGTGAGAGCTTCTGCGTCAAAAGTTTCCAGTCAGAGCAATTGCGGTAAGCTCTATGCAGTAAGTTTTAATTAGGGCGTTTGAGTAAGGGTAAGTGTGAACTGAAATTAGTAAATAGGCTTTTGTCAGTAGGTTTGACGTAATAATTTGTGGTGAGGGCTCCACTTGGATCAAAAGAGATGTTAACGTCT
>JABUQX010020327.1:7500-10000 GCA_015478945.1 Trachelipus rathkii | reverse complement strand
TAATAAGCTATTAACCTGACCTATTCTAACAATAATTAATCTAGCTTAATTGTAACTTAATATATGAAAAAATTAATAATTAATGAATAATAAAATAATAAATAATAATAAAATCAATATAATATAAGAAAAGTAAAAAAATAACCAGAATAATATAATAATAATAATATGAATCTAATATATCTAATAATAGTAGTAAATAATAATAACATAGAAACAACAGTAATAAATAATAATAAATAATATAATAATAATAATAATAATAAATAATAATAAAAATAATAATAATAATATATAATAATAATAATAATAATATAATAAAATAATAATAATAATAATAATAATAATAATAATAATAATAATAATAATAATAATAATAATAATAATAATAATAATAATAATAATAATAATAATATAATAATATAATATTTAATAATAATAATAATATAATAATAAAGATAATAATAAATATATAATAATTAATAATAATAATAATAATAATAATAGCAACAACGATAATGATAATGATAACGATAATAATACCATCACAATGGAACTAGGGATGAGAAACTTACCTGAGAAATTGATTTTCCAAAACCTTGAGAAAATTTTCCAAGCATATAAAATTTAAACCCATTAAAAACTAAGGTACATATTTATAAACGTCACTTTAATTAACTCTTAATTTTAACCTAAAGCGACCTTCGATAAATACTTAAGTTCCTGTCGAAAAGGTTGATATTTATAAATCAAACTTGATTTTATTTAGGGGCTCCCTATCGAAGCAGGTTTTTAAAGAAAAAGGATTATATTTAATGGCATTATAACGAAACACGCAAGTGAGCACACAGTGAATGAATCACGCATGATCTATTACAACTAATGGGAGTTTGTTCTTTAAATATAATATATTATATATTATATTAATAATATATATATATATATATAATATATATTGATATATAATATATATATTAAATATAAAACAATTGGAGTTTGTATATTATAATATATATATATTGATACTAATATATAATATAGTATTGAAATGTGAAAACATTTATTAATATATAAAACATTTTTTAAGTACAGGAACTATATTTGATAGGTATTTGTTATGAAAAATGAAGAATGAATTTGAAATAGGAAACCAAATTCCCGTGAAATAAATTTTTCTTTTCGCGTTAATTAAGTAGAAAACCAGAATTCTTTTGCAAAAAGGGAAACATTTATAAAAAATTTCCCTATTTTTTACATTGCTCTATTTGCCCTGAAAATATTTACATTGCAAAATACATAATATATTTATACATTAATATATTAAGAAATATTTTTATTCAACAAAATTAACCAAATAATCCGTTTGAATTGAAGAAACAGCTAAAAATGGATATAATAAGAATAACGAATATGTAGAAAATGGAAACAAAAATTGGTGGTCGTTTAACAGAAATTATATTGAAGGAACGCTCAAGGTATCTTAGAAAGGTACTTTAGAAGAGCGCTTCCTTAAACCAAATAACAATCTCGAGGAGAGGTCAGAATTATAAATTTCCGTTAAGGAAGGAATCCGAAGTAACACTTGCATAAAGGTATATTGAAGGAAAGCTCAATGTACGTATAAAGTTACTTTAGAAGTGTGAGAGATTTCGCGAAGATTTTTTGACGGTAAGGCTCCCTTAAACCAAAAAAAATCTATAGGGGAGCCAATAAATATGAATTTCCGTTAAGGGAGGAATCCGAAGTAATACTAGCATAAAGGTATATTGAAGGAACGCTCAACGTACGTGGAAAGTTACTTTAGAAATGTGAGAGATTTTGCGAAGATTCTTTGACTGAAAGGTTTCCTTAAACCAAAAGAAATCTCGAGGGGAGCCCGTAAATATGAAAATCCGTTAAAGAAGGAATCTGAAGTAACACTTGCATAAAGGAAATCCCTAGGCACGTTTATAAATATGAGCCTAAGAATTTTTAATCTTTGTTAATCTAATCGATCAGATATTCTTTTATGATAAATGTTGATAAGTTCGTTTAAAATATTTACACATAAAGATGTAATGCGAAAATAGAGACATACCTATTGTGAGCTGCCAAAATTGTAACAATCGGTTCTCTGCTTAGTCAAAAGAGTTAACAACAGGTTCGTTTTATTGTTCGAATCCCAGAAAAGGAAAAAAAAATAATAAACAGTAGCGAACAGGCTCTATCTCACTACTGCTTATATCTATATTTTATTATAACCACAGATCATTTGAATTGCTTTGTTGAGCTGTCAAAATTTTAACAACCGGTTCTTTGCTTAGTGTAGTTAACAACCTGTTCGATTCCCTGAAAATAACATTATCAACATATTATATCTATATTTTTTTATGCATACAAATCACTAAAATTTCTTCAATGCATTTATTAATGACAGGTTGCAACCTTTGAATTTGAACCAAGTATTTTTTATCAAAGAGATTCTAAAGGGAAGGTCATTGACAGATATGGCATCGATATC
>JABUQX010020327.1:0-2500 GCA_015478945.1 Trachelipus rathkii | reverse complement strand
GCAGAAGGAAAAGGATCTTCTCTTTTTCACTGATGGTCTCTCGTCTCTCTCTCTCTCTCTCTCTCTCTCTCTCTCTCTCTCTCTCTCTCTCTCTCTCTCTCTCTCTCTCTCTCTCTCTCTCTCTCTTTTCTTTGCTTACTTGGTTCCTGTTATTCATAGAAGGAAAAAAGGATCTCTCTCTCTCGCTATCTCTATCTCTCTATCTCTCTTCCTCTCTTTCTCTCTCTCTCGTCTCTCTCTCTCTCTATCTCTCTCTCCTCTCTCTTTTTCTTCTTGCTTACTTGGTCTGTATTCATAGAGAGGAAAGATGTTCGCCTCCTCTCTTCTCTCTCTCTTTCCCTCTCTCTCTCGTCTCCTCTTCTCTCTCTCTCTCTCCTTCTCTCCTTCTCTCCTCTCTCTCACCTCTCCTCTCTCCCCTTTCCTCTCATCTCTCTCTCCTCCTTCTCTCCTCTCTCTTTTCTTGCTACTGGTTTCCTGTATTCATAGAAGGAGAGTGGATTCTTTAACTCCCTCTTCTCTCTCTTCCTCCTCTCTCTTCTTCTCTCCTCCACTCTCTCTCTCTCTCTCTTCTCTCTTCGCCTTTTGCTTGACTTGGTTCTGTTATCTTATAGAAGAGGATATAGGATCTTTTAACTCCTCTCTCTCTCTTGTCTCTCTCTCTCTCTCTTCTCTCTCTCCCCTCTCTCTCTCCTCTGCTTCTTTGCTACTCGTCATTCTGTATCCTCTCAGGAGGACAAGATTCTCTCTCCTCCTCTCTCTCCTTCTGCTGTGGGTTCTCTCTCTCTCTCTCTTCTCTCTTCGTCTCTCCTCTCTCTCTTCGCTCTCTTCTTCTCTCTTCTCTCTCTTCTTTTCTTACTTTTGTTCTGTTTTTCCCTCAAAGAACAAACGGATATACTCTCCTCGTCTCATCCTCTCTCCCTCTTTTCCTTTCCGTCTACTTGTTTCCTTCTCTTCCTCCTCTCACGATCTTCCTCCTGCTCTCGCTCGTCTCTCTCTTCTTCTCTCTTCTTCTTCTTTCTCTTTTGCCCTTACTTGTTCCTTTTTTTCCTCAAAGAAAGGATCTCCTCTTCTCCTCTATCCTCTCTTCTCTCTTCTCCTCTCTCTTCTCGTCTCTTCTTTACTTACTTGGTCCTTGTTACTCCTCGAAGGCGGTGTGCTGAGAAATCCTGTAATATTGCGCATTATCTGGTTTAATCATAGACCTTGATTTCGGTAACGAGTGACTAAGATAGATGCAAAGATCACAAACAATACGACTTGTTTGATCCTGATCGACAAGTGATTCGATTCTCCGTGGTATAAGGAATTCTTTTTACCAGCTGATTTTAGTGATGCGTAAACTTGTAAGTAGTATATAGGGGCGAGATCGACAGCAGGAAATTATTATTATTATTATATTATTATTATTATTATCTATAAGTTTACTTTTAAATCCATTCTCTAAATAATTTTCTGATTTTCATTTTAATTTCTTAATCTCAGTCTAGAATAAGAGTTTTTGCAAAGAAGTTAATAAGGGCATATTAAATTATTATTCTGACCGGTTTCGATCCTAAACGTCGACACTTCAGAGTTCATCTAACATTTGAAAATGATTAAACATAAAAGATTAAAAAATTAAAAAATTAAAAAATTAAGATTTTGATTAAGTATTTCAATTCAATAATTTAATTACAAATGACATATTAGTTTGAACTTTATTAATACTCTGGTTTAGATGTTTTATGTAGTAAGCCTCAGCTATTTTCAGCTATTTCAAATTCACACCTGAAACATGCTCTAAATAATATTAATAAACTTTTTGGATATTAAAATAAAAATTTAATGATGATGGAGCCTTTTCTACAGGCTAATTAACCAACTGATAATGTCTGTTACCTTAATTACAGCCTACTCCCAGAAGTATAGTAAGTAATCAATTGGTAAAAACACTTCAATATAGGTATAAGTTGCGCGTCGGATATGGGAATCTTTTTGAATGTTGAAGTTAAAGAATTAACAGAGAAACTGATAACTGACACCCTTAAAATTTTAACGAAAGAATGATATAACAAAAGCATCAGCAAACTCTATATAAAAAAGGACAAACGAATTAATAATTGAAAGCAAGTAAATTTTTATTTTAAACTCCATGCAAAAGACTTGAATAAAAAATAAAGAGGAAAAATGCCTACGCGTCATTATTAACACCCACATTAAATTTACAAGTAATTCAAAAATCACAATTAACATACCACAAAACAAGAAAACTTTCTTTCTGCTTCTCTACTAAGGATACCCTTTAAGTTAATCCCCATGTCGTGTACCAATTCAACTGTCGGTCTGACTGTAGTCGACGTTTGGTTACACCGAACTTAATAATTAAACAGATAGAGGCATAACAAAACATAAGTTAAACCTAGAAATAACGAACATGATTATTCATGACTAAAAAACAATATATCCTGATATCTAAGTCCACGTCAAATTTACACGCCTACCCGAAGCTAAATGAAAAAGA
>JABUQX010020326.1:5000-50501 GCA_015478945.1 Trachelipus rathkii | reverse complement strand
AAATGACATCCGATACATCCTTATATATATATATATATATATATTATATATATAATATATATATATATTATATTAATATATATATAGATATATATATATATATTATATATAATATATATATTATATATATATATATATATATGTGGTGTAGTGTTGCCGACGCTATCAGGAGCTGTCATGCGGTGCGGTGCGGCGCGGCGTGGTGCTCATTTTGGTGTTGGTGCGGTTGCGTCACACAAATCCAGTGCACCTACTGTGGCATTTTTTAAAATTAAGAGGTTGTGGAGCCGTGCGGTGCGTGCTGAGCATTGAAACATAGAGATGGGGTGCGGTTCGAAAAAATTACTTGTTTACTGCGTGCGGTGAGTGTGCGCTTCCTTGGTAAGGGGCGGTGCGACAATTCGGTGCTCGGCCAACACTAATATATATATTAATAGTATATTATATATATATATTATATATATATATATATATATATTAATATATATATATAATATATATATATAATATATTATATATATTATATATATATATATATATATAAATTATATTATATATAATATATATATATATATATATATATATATATATATATATTAGAGAATGTATATGACTATAATAATATTCTTGTAATAATATAATAATAATGAAAAATAATTAATAAATAATAATAAAATAATAATAATAATAAAAATAATAAATAATAATATAATAATAATAATAATATAATAATAATAATAATAATAAATAACAATAATAATAATATCATAATAATAATAATAATAAAAATAATAATAATAATAATAATATTATTATTATTATTATTATTATTATTATTATTAAGAGTAATTTTGAATATTTTATTCATTTCATTTATTATTATTATATTATATTATATTATATTTATTAAAATAAATATTATGATTATTATTATTATTATTAATGAATATAATAATATAATAATTAATAAAATAATAAATAATAATAATAATAATTGACTTGCGTCTTGGTTTCAATTACTTTTTCGGCTTATTGTTCATTATTTTGGCTTAAGTAGATTTTTGGTGGAGAGAGAGAGCGAAATGGGCCGGGGGTCAGGGCTTCAGTCTATATACTTTGGGCTTCAGAGTTATTTTTTGGAGAATTTGGGCTTAAGTTTTAAATTTGTTTGTTTGTTCATTTGTTCGTTTGTTTTTTTTTTTTGTTTTTTAATTTTTTTTTTTTTTAAATACAGGCCTTAGATTAAAAAAAAAATTTATATATATTTTTAATAAATTAAATGATTTAATTTTTTTTTTTATTGTATGTTAAAAAAAAAATTTATATATATTTTTAATAAATTAAATGATTTAATTTTTTTTTTTTATTATTGTATGTTAGTACTAATAACATAGTACTAGGCCTAATTAGGCTGTCAGAATTAGGGCTGTATATAACCAAAGCCATTGAGTGTGAACAAAAATAAAATCTATAAAATTTAATACAAGGGGTTTGGAGCTATAGGATAAGAAAAAGGGAGGTGTGTGATCCCGTGGGGGCATAAAATTCATAACGCTTGCTGAAATTCTCATAATCAATATAAAGTGATAGCCTAGGCAATAAATTTAGTGTAGGCCCTCAGGGTCTAGGGCTATGTTAAAATAAGCTGAGTCCCATAGTGAAGTATTTGGTAAAATATATTTTTGAGTCTTTTGTTTATGTAAGACTTATACTTGGCCTATTATACTTACTTTACAGAATCATGGGATTGCCGATTTTTAGGAAAAAAAAGTTAGCAGTAATTATTTAGCTATAGAAAGATTTTGGTAATAGAAGTGCAGAGGGGCTTCACACCCAATTTTTATAAAAATCACAGGATATACTCTAAAAAGAATAATAATGAAACCCAAAATAGGTGCTCTGTTTAGGAAAAAAAGTTACAGCCTCTCAAAGTTGTTAAAAATCTCATAGAATTTTCTTATAAAAAAAAAAAAAAAAAAAAAAAAAAAAAAAAAAAAAAAAAAAAAAAAAAAAAAAAAAATTTTTTTTTGGTAATTGTGGAGTTATTATGTGACTGGTCATTTAAATACTGTTTTTAAACTATAAATATGTAATTTACCAAAATGGTTTTAAAAAATTATTTGAATTTTTTTTTACAGATTTTTGTGTATTAGTGTCGGGCGGGGTGACTTGGACCACTTTAGGTATAACTTCGTCTCCCGACTTTCCCTTAATGCACTTTTTGGAATTTTTTTTTTTCTGAAATTCAAGGCCATATAGTAGATAATAAGCACACAAAAAAATAATAATGTAACTCTAATAATAAAAGTTTTATTAAAGTTTTAATAAAGCTCATTCAGCCTGACCTTGGAGGGGTGAATCGGACCACCATTGAGGGATGAATCGGACCATCTGTTTAAATTCCTCTTTTACGTATAAATTCAATTTTATATTTTAATTTTTACTTAATATAATAATTATTTATCATATTAAAATTCGTAATAAGTAATAAAAATGTCAATAATGATACATAAAATAAGAATAAAAATAAGGTGGTCCGATTCACCCCTCTCCGCTCAAAAATTTTGACACTTTTTGAATTCGTATTTTTTATAAAAATTTCATTTTTTATTTTAATTTTTACTTAAATAAGTAACTATTTTAATTATATTTAAATTAATTATATGTAATAAAAATGTCAATAATAATATGTAAAATACGAAAACAATGGTGGTCCGATTCACCCCTTCAATTTTTACAGCGGGGTGAATCGGACCAAGTTAGGCCCCGTGATTTTGCCACTAATACTGTTTGGATCAAAAATTTACTTTGCCAGTTTAAAGCTAACATACTCGAGTGTATACACGGAAAAAATTATTAAAATCCAGCCACTATTTTTCATTTTATAACGAAGTTAAAAAAACTCAAATTTTTCAAAAGTGAAATTCTATTGAAGGGCATTTTGTACCCTAATTTATTATATTTTTTAAAAATATAAAACCTTTCTAGAATTAAAGATGATCTAAATAAAACTTGTAGTACTACAGTGTGGCTATTAAATGAGCGAATTTTTTTTTTATTTTTTTTATTTATTTTATTTAGAGTTGACCGAATCACCCCTCCTAAAGAGGCGGGCCCGGTCACCCCGCCCGACGCTATATGTATATATTTTAAAGAAAAATATAAAAAATAATGTTTCAAAAATTTCAAACTACTAATTTTCTCGTTTTTGTAGGGATATCACTATCGATGCTTTGTTCCGATTTTTTATATACTGCATTAATATTTTTTCGATAATTGATAATTTTGAACGATTATTAACAATTCGATTGTTTGAAAAAAATATTTTCACAAATAAATTTTTTCATGTACGATAAAATGAAAAAATATTTAATAACGCTAAGATATATATATTTAGCATCGGGCGGGGAACCGGGCCCGCCTATTTAGTAGGGGTGATTCGGTCCACTCTAAATAAAATAAAAAATATTAAAAAAAATATATATTTTTTTTGCTCATTTAATAGCCACGCGGTAGTAGCTACTACAAGTTTTATTTAGATCATTTTTAATTCTAGAAAGTTTTTATATTTTTAAAAAATGTTACAAATTAGGGTACAAAATGCCCTTCAATAGAATTTCACTTTTGAAAAATATGAGTTTTTTTAACTTTGTTGTAAATGGATTGTGTATGGATTTTAATTATTTTTTCAGTGTATACACTCGAGTATGTTAGCTTTAAACTGGCAAAGTAAATTTTTGTTCCAAACAGTATTAGTGGCTAAATCACGGGGCCTAACTTGGTCCGATTCACCCCGCTGTAAAAATTGATGGGGGGGTGAAGCGGACCACCATTGTTTTTCATATTTTACGTATTATTATTGACATTTTTGTTACGTATAATTAACTTAAATATAATAAAAAGTTACTTATATTAAGTGAAAATTTAAAAAAAAATGAAATTTATATAAAAAAACGAATTCAAAAAAGTGTCAAAATTTTTGAGCGGAGAGGGGTGAATCAGACCACCTTATTTTTATTCTTATTTTATTTATCATTATTGACATTTCTATTACTTATTACGAATTTAATATGATAAATAATTATTATATTAAGTAAAAATTAAAATATTAAAATTGAATTTTACAAAAAAAGAGAATTTTAAACAGATGGTCCGATTCACCCCTCAATGGTGGTCCGATTCACCCTCCACGGGTCAGGCTGAAGGGAGCTTATTAAAACTTAATAACTTTATTATTTAGAATTAATATATTATTTTTTTGTCTTATTACACTACTATATGGCCTTGAATTTCAGAAGAAAAAAAATTCCAAAATATATATATATATATATATATATAATATATATATATATAAATTATATATAATAATAATATATATATATATATATATATATATATATATATATATTATATATATATAGAGCTTATATATATATATAATATATATATATTTTATATATATATATATATATAAAAAAAATATATATATATATATATATATATAATATATATATATATTATATATATATATATATATATATAATTCCAGAAAGGGCCAGGAGAATTATCTTTAAAAGTATGACACTTACAGAAAACCAATTACAAATTACAATTTTAGTGTGAAAAAAAAAAAAAAAAAAAATTATATAGTAGTTTTATGATTTAAAACTAACGAACACACTAGAGTAGACCGCATGGATATCAGTTGTTGGGGTCTCTCTCCTCTAGTGGAGGATGGGGGGGGGGACTTGCCCCCCCTATGTCCCCCATCGGCTCGAGCCTCTAAAAATTGAATTTCAAGGAAACATATATTTCCATAGGGGGCTCGAGTCAATGAGGGACAGAGGAGGGATGAAGGTCCCCCCCCCTTGCCACCTAGAGGCCGAGAGACCCTGACAACTGATATCTATGCGTTCTACTCTAGGGTATTCGTTTTAAAACATAAAACGACTTTACATATAGGCTAGTATATATATATATATAGCTATAATTTTTTTTTCACACACTGGTAATACGCTTTATATGCTGATTCCAAATATTTAATTGGTTTTTCTGTAAGTGCAGTACTTTTCGAGATATTTCCTGACCCTTTCTGGAATTATTCCATATTTATTATATATATATAATGATATATAATATTATATATATTATATATATAATATATAATATATATATATATAATATATAATATATATATATATATATATATATATATATATATATATTAATACTGTAGACAGCGACCCACACATTTTGAGACCAAAAATTTTCTATTCAAAAAAATTTCTAAGTTCAGAAAAGTTAAGTTAAGTTAAGTTTTTTAAGAAAATTTAGTGGCAAGTTTCTGGAACTATGCCAAAAGCTTACCACAAAACAATTTTTTTAAAAAACCTAACTTAAACTTACTTTTCTGAACTTAGAAATTTTTTTGGAACTTAGAAAATTTTTGGTCTCAAAATGTGTGGGTCGCTGTCTACAGTATTATCATATATATATATATATATATATATATATATATATATATTATATATTATATATATATATATATTTATATATATATATATATATAATATATATATATATTTAATATATATATAATATATATATGAGTTGCACTATTAGACTTAATATTAACTAACGATGAAAGTATGGCGGGTGAGCTGTGAGTTGAGGAGAAATTTAGGACTTATGAGACCAAAATATAATTAGATTTAATATTAATGTAATATCTGGGCCCAAATTGTAAGTTAATAATGAAAAGATCTTAGATTTCCGAAATGGCGATTTTACCATATTTCGAGACATGCTTAGTACAACTAACTGGATAAAGAGTTTAAAGACAACTGTATTTATCATGTGGGAACATTTTAAGCAAATTTTAAGAATATTCAGTCAGTATGTTTTTAAGATAAACCCATTAGGTGGCAAAGAGAAAACCTGTTTGGTGGAATAGAGAGATAAGAGAGGAAAATTAATGAAAAGCGTAGATGTTTTAAAATATTCAAAGTAGTCATAGAAGATGATTTTAGAAAATTATAGGAAAAAAAGAAATGAACTTAAACAATCAATAAGAAAGGCAAAGAGAGAGGCCAAAATTAATTTAGCAAGGAATAGTTTTAACTTGTTGCTTCAATTCTTTGTTAGCTTTTATAAAGTTTTTAAAAGTAAGAATATGACAATTAGTCCAACCTTAAAATTTGATGAAAATTAGTGAGTTTCAGATAAGGAAAGGTCAACATATTTCAATGGCTTATTTTTGCCGTTCGAGTGTTTTACTGAAGGAAATTTATAGAGTAATAGATTGGAAGACTAATAGATTCTTGTATGCTGTAACAAATAATAGACTTACAGAATTATGAATTGATGTAAAAAGATATAAAACGTTTATAAGTGAATCATATTGACCCAAGTAAAGCTTCAGGCCCTGATGGTATTATATGGTAGAATTCTGAAGAGGGTAGTACCAGCTGTTGCAAAGGCATGTATTTGATAAATATGCGATCTATTAACATTTGGTGAGGTACCAGATGACTGGAAAATGGCATATGTTGTGTCTATTAATAAGAAAGGTAGTAAGGAAGATTTTGGAAATTATAGCGCCAGTTAGCTTAACATCTCTGGTTGTAAAGGTTCTGAAAAGTTAAGAAACGTCATATAGAGAAATATTTAGAAGATAACAAGGTATCGTATGACTCCCAGCACGGTTTCAGAAAGGGTAGGTCCTGTCAGACAAAAACCTTTTTAGGAATTTATGAATACATTTACTGACTGCATACGACAGAGGGAGATCCGAGTTGATATTGTATATATTTTGTCCGCCTTTAGCAAAGCTTTTGATCAAGGTTCCCCAATAAGGCTGATAAAGAAGTTATTGCAATGTGGAATAGGTGGAGTGGTACATGGTTGGATAAAGGAGTGGTTGCAAAATAGAAAACTGTGTGTGTGTACAAGTAAATGGGAATAAATCATCATGGGAAATAGTGAAGAGTGGGTTGTCCCACATGGTTCAGTGCTGGCCCACTATTGTTTCCTCATATATATAATTGATTTAGACCAGGGACTTAAATGCAAGGTTTTCAAGTTTGCAAGATGATACCAAATGGCACCTCAGGAAGTAGTGAAGGATGATAAGATTCAAAATTGATCTTGAATAAACTTCATGGGTGGGCAGATAAAGTGGCAAATGAATTTTAATAGTAAAAAGTGTAAGGTTCTTCACCAGGTTACTCAAATAAAAGTTTTAACTACAATATGAATGGGGATTGGCTTGAGTCTGTGGACCAAGAAAAAGATTTAGGTGTGATTATAAGCAGTAATGTGAAAGTAGCTAATCAGTGTGTGGAAGCTAGAAATAAAGCCAATAAGATGCTGGGCATATAAATCGCAATGTTGTTTACAAGAGCAAGGGAGTTATAAGTAAACTGTATTAATAAGGCTATGTATAGGCCAGTAATGAAGTATTGTGCACAAGTTTGGCCCCTTTATTTAAAGAAAGACTTAGATATGCTAGAGCGAGTGCAACGTAGGCAACAAGGATGATTTCTGGGTTGAGGGTAAGAGCTATTTGAGGAGAGGCTGAAAGAGTTAGGAATGTTTTCTGTAGAAAGGCGATTTCTTAGAGGGACATGATACAAGTCTACAAAATATTTACATCTATGATAATACAGAGACCAATAATATTTTCATAGTAGAACATGGACAGATGATGGTTACATGCTGGGACCAGAAATTGGGCATATAAGAAAATTAAGAATAAAGCATGCTATCTTGATATAAGTAAAGCATGCTTCATTAATAGGGTTGTTAAATTTTGGAATAGTCTGCCTGAGGAGGTTGTTGAGTGGGACTCGATTGCACATTTAAGAAGGGTTAAATTATGTATACGGCGGATCGTTGGGTATCATATACATATTTAGACAAAGCCCAAATTGCGGGGTTTTTAGTTACAGTAGTTATTAATATTAGACTGCATGTGGGACCATAACTTACTTATTAATGCTGTGGAGGTTTGGATATCATTATATAGCTATATCATTATTTTTGACTAAGGCAAATTGGTGGATTTTAGTTATAGTATTTGACAAGCCCTAGAGTGCTTTGTGGATTGCATGAACATGTTGTTGGTTGACTGGACAGTCTCGACAGGCCCATGTGGCTCTTACTTTTCTTATGTCTTAATGTCTTAATATATATATATATAATATATTATAAATATATAATATATATATATATATATATTAATAGTATATATATATATAAGAGGTTAAGAAAAATATATATATTTATAGTTTTTATATATATATTATATATATAATATATATAATACCATATATATATATAATATAATATAGTATATATATATAATATATATATATATTAATATATATTATAATATATATCATATATATATATATATATATATTATATATATATATATATATATATATATATATATATATATTAAGCATACAGAGTAAATCTGTGTATACTTAACAAATCTTATCATAACTTGAACTAGGGTGGTCTTAAACTGACCTCGAGGCCCATTCAGTTTTTTATAAGAAAACCCTATGTGAAAATTCAAAACTTTGATTAACTTTTTTCCTAAAGAGACTGATCATTGATATTTTTATTCATTTCTATTTTTTTAAAGTCCATGCTGTGATTTTAATAAAAATCTTGGTAATAATAGTGCAGAGGGGCTTCACCCCCAATTTTCATAAAAATCAGGATATACTCTTAAAATAATAATAATGAAGAATAATGAAAACGAAAATGGGTGCTCTCTTTAGGAAAAAAGTTACAGCCTCTCAAAGTTGTTAAAAATCCCCTATAGTATTCTTTTCATTTTCTCATCCAACCATCCCTGGTTTGAGGTCATTCACTTTCAGGACCCTCTTTAGTCAGGTTTATTATGATAAGAATGTTGTTAGGTATACACAGGAGTAATATCTAATTTTGGTAGCTTAACAATCTTATGCATTTATACGTGAACTTAGGATAGCCCTTAAAACAAGCAAAAAAGGTGAAGATCACGTAAATTTTTTTTTTAAAAAGAGCAATATAGAAATAATCTGATTATTCTTTACAGACTTAGATTCCGTAACTTTTTTTTTTTGTTTATAAAGACTTTTAGGAGCAGGTATTGTGAATTGGAGTATACTGACTTGGGGGTTCATTAAATACTGTATTAAAACTATAAACATCTCATTTACCAAAATGGTTTTAAAAAATTATTTGATGTTTTTTTTACAGATTTTTGTTTATTTTAAATTAATATTTTCACTAAAAATATTAATATTAACGCTCTGAAAATCATAACAATTAGCTAAGCTTTTTTTTTCATTTGTGTAAGGATGAGGAACCACTTTAGAAATGTTTGTCTTTCAGATTATCGAAACTTTGATATTTTTTTATAATTAATTTTTTTTACTAATTTCCTGGAATCAATATTATAGAGAAAGTGTATGTAAATAAATTTTAAAAATAAAAAATTTTCATATTTGTATGTAACATACAATAAAAAAAAAAAAGTACAAATTAATATAACAAGAATATAAATATAAATAAATATATATATACAGTATTCAAACAAATTTTTGAGGGAAAAAATTTGCAGTTCATTATTCTTCTTCTTTTATTGCAAGGTAACAATTTTTTTGGCACATACACACACACAAACATATATAGTATATATATACTACCCTATATATATAATATATATTATAACGTGACATATACAACAATGTTGATATCCTTATATAGGTTATCTATGTATATATGAGTTTTTATATGTGACGTAATTACTCTGAGTATATAAAATGAGGAAGAGTTGTATGAGGGATATTAGATAAGGGCAAATTGGTTCTTTTCGATTGATTGATGCGGGACAAGAACTCATCGAGGTTAAAATCGACTCTTCTCGTGTAGATTGTCTTACTAAGCGAACTATTGGAGCGTTTTCCGAGAAATTATAAAAGTAGGGATTTTGAAATGGATAAAGCGATGTTTATTGATTCATTATTTTCTAAAATATTTTATGATGGTTGTCCTCAGTTATATCATTTTAAAGTGGTTCAACGTGTATTAATCTAAAACAGCTATTTAGGAAAATATTGAATAATTCTTGTAGTTTTTATTAATTTTAACAATTAATAATTAATTTAGGAAACCGAAAAGTTATAATATGATAATGTATATTTTATAAGCTAAAAACTTATATCGCTTTCTCAATTGACTATTGTCGCCAAAAGCTGACCCGTCATTATGATATAGATTCTAGTGATTAGCTTTACTGAAGACATTTATATCCACTCTTCTAACATCTCTGCTCTGTCTTTCTCTCCCTGTAGTTCTAATACTTACTCTCTCTCTCTCTCTCTCTCTCTCTATCGTGCGTTATTCTCTCTCTCTCATCCTTTCTCTCCTCTCTCTCTCTCTTCCTCTCTCTCTCTCTCTTCTCTCTCCTCCTCTCTCTCTCTTCTCTCTCTCTTCTCTCTCCTCTCTCTCTCTTCTCTCGTCTCTTCTCTCTCTCTCTCCTCTCTCCTCTCTCTCCTTCCTCCTCTCACCTCTCTCTCTTTGTGCTTCTGCGTTCTCTCTCTCTTACTCTCCATCTCTCTCTCTCTCTCCTGCGGATCAACCTCTCTGAATGCTCATCTGTCTCTCTCCTGCATCTCTCCTCTCTCTCGTCTCTTACTGCTTCTCTTCTCTCTCTCTCGTCTCTCTCTCTCTTCTCTCTGCGTCTACTCTCTTTTCTCTCTCTCTCCCTCTCTCTCTCTCTCTCTCTCTCTCTTCTCTCTCTCTCTCTCTCTCTCTCTCTCTCTCTCTCTCTCTCTCTCTCCTCTCTCTCTCTCTCTCTCTCTCTCTCTCTCTCTCTCTCTCTCTCTCTCTGCGTTCATCGTCTCGCCTCTCTCTCTCTCTCTCTCTCTCTCTCTCTCTCTCTCTCTCTCTCAAATATATAGTAGCTATATATATATATATATTATATATATATTATGATATATAATATTATATAATAATATATATATATATATATATATATATATATTAAGGTAAGTATAATAGATCATATAGTTTATCCACTCACTACTTTAATTTCAGTTTCAGGGTATTCTCTTCTTGAATATTTATTTTAGATTAAGATAGGTTAGCGGTTATGGTTAGACTACGTAACTCCGCACAGAAACCACTTACCTAAAACAAAAATTTGAAGAAAAATACCTGGAATAGCCGAAATTAAAGTAGATTTGAATATAACTAAATTCTAATATAATAGTTAGTGTATATATATATATATATATATATATTATATTATAATATATATTATATTATAATATATATTAATATATATATTATGTGAATATATATATATTAAATAAAGATATTAACCTTAAATTATATATATATAGATTCCCTTTAGATTTTTGTGCAAATTGATAATTCCTGTAGGTTTATTTTACAGTTACATTTAATAAAAAAACTGAATAATATGAATATATTCTTGCTAAATAACATGATCCTTTCGCCTGCCGAAGCCGATCCGTGTTGACGCAATGAGGACCCATATAACTATCGAAAAATCGATATGACAATCGATATATCTTGTCTCCGCAAAACGGAAAAATATGGCATATTTGAAGATACTGTACTGTGACTTTTTTCTGGAAAAAGTTTCAAAGTTCAAAAAAATTTCTAAGTTCAAAAGTTAAGTTAAGTTTTTTTAAGGAAAATTCTTTCAGATGTAAGTTTCTGAATATATGCCAGAAGCCTGCCACTAATAATTTCTTAAAAAACTAAACGTAACTTAACTTTTCTGAACTTAGAAATTTTTTTGAACAGAAAATTTTTTCAGAAAAAAGTCACAGTACAGTATCTACAAATAGCCTATATATATAGTATTATATAATATTAATACTATTATATATATATTATATATATATATATATATAATTATATATAATAGTATATAGAGTATATAGATAATAGTATATAGATATATAGTTTAATTTAGTATATAATATATTTATATTAAAGTATATATATATAGTTATAGAGTAACTATATATATATATATAATAGTATATCAAGTTTTAGTATATTATTATATATTAGTATAGTATATATATATACATATATTAATAATATAGATATAATATAATAATTGTATTAATATATATTAATTATATATACTATATATATAAGTTCAAGTGTTCAGTTAATAATATATATATATATATATATATATATAAATATATTATATATATATATATATATATATAATATAATATATATGATGACAATTACTAAATATATATATAATAATATATATATATATTCGTTGGCTGAGTTTGATCTCAACAGCACTATAAATAAATAAAAAAAAAATCTTTTTTTTTTTAAATTGCTCATTCAATAGCCACACGGGTAGTACTACAAGTTTTATTTAGATTATTTAAATTCTAGAGAGTTTTTTTGATATTGGTTAAACCATTGACATATATATAGGGTATTTTAAAATGCCCTTAAAAAAAAATTTCACTTTCGAAAAATGTGAGCGTTTGTGTATAGACTTTATAAAATGAAAAAAATGATGGATCAGATTTTAATTTAGTATTTTCAATTTGTATAAATTATACAAGATGTTAGTTAAAAGTTGTTTGTTCCAAACAGTGTAAGTAGTTAATTCACTGGGCCTAACTTCGCCTGATTCACCCCACCAAAATTATTGATTTGATGGGGTTGAATTGCAGTGAACGCCTACCATTGTATTCTTATTTTGATGTATTAGTATTGACATTTTGATTATGATAGTAATTTTAATATAAGTAACAGTTAATTATATTAAGGTAAAAGTTTATAGAGATAAAAGAATAATTGTATATGAAAATATGATTCTAAAAAGTACAAAATTTGTCCACGGTTAATGGGTCGGTGAATTGGGCTACCACATTAGTTAATTCTTATGTTAATGTATCATTATTGACAATGTTTAATTACTTGATTACTAATTTAAATTATAATAAACAATTACATGACTTAAAATTAAAAATTAGAAAAATATTAAATTGAATTTATACTATTAAAGGAGGAATTTAAACAGGGTGGGCCCAATTTCACCCACAATGGATGGCCGATTCACCCCTTCAAGGTGAGTCTAAATGAGCTTTTTTTTAAACTTTATTATATATATATATATATATATATATATATATATATCATATAATATATATATATTATATATATATATGATATCCGTCGGGTGGGTGATTTGGTTCCATTATTAAATAAAAATAGAAAAAAATCTTTTTTTTTTTTTTGCTCAGTCAATAGCCACACAGGTAGTACTACAAGTTTTATTTAATTATCTTTAATTTTAAGAGTTCTTAATTTTTAAAAAAATATTATATAATATATTATAAAATGCCCTTAAATAGAATTTTACTTTTGTGAAAAATGGAGTTTTTTTAACTTATAAAATTTGAAAAATTGTGGATCGATTTTAAATTATATTTTCAGTTTATTCACCTAGTAAAGTAAATTTTTTGTTCCAAACAGTGTATAGTAGGTAAAATCACTGGGCCTAACTTTGCTGATTCACCCCACCTTAAAAAATTGATGATGGGCGTGAATTGGGCCACCCATTGTTATTCTATTTTTATGTATAAGTGATTTGACATTTTTATTATGTATAGCTAATTTAATATAATAAACAGTACTTAGAATAAGTTAAAAATTAAATAAAATATGAAATTTATATGAAAAAATGACGAATTCCAAAAAGTATCAAAATTTGGTCCCACGAATGGGGTTGAATTGGGCATATATTTTTATTTCTTAATTTTATGTATCATTATTGACATTTTAATTACTTATTACTAATTTAATATAATAAACAATTACTATATCAAGTAAAAATTAAAAATAAAATTGAAATTTATACATTTAAAGAGGAATATTAAACAGTGGCCCAATTCACCCTTCAAGGTGAGTCTAAATGAGCTTTATTTAAACTTTAATAAAGAGAAATAAAAAAATTATTATTATAGAGATATATATTTATTTTTTTGTTTATGCGTTTTAGGAGCTACGTATAGGGCCTTGATGTGTTTCAGAAAAAAAAAAATCTTAATAAATGGTAGTTTAGGGGAAAGGTGGGGAGACGAAGTTATACTTAAAGTGGTCCATGTCACCCCACCCAACGCATGTGGAGGATACTATATATTATATATATATTATATATATATATTATATTATATACTATAATATTATATATAATATATATAAATATATAATATATATATATATATATATATATATATATATATATACTATATATATATATATAATATATATAATATATATATATATATATAATCAAACTATCAAACTTAGGTAAACTTTTACAGCAATGTATACGCATCTTAGGTTATGCTTAGGATTACAACATAGACAGTCCATATAGGTTTAGGTCTCTGTTTTACCCCCTCACAGTTCAGGTTATGATAAGATTTGTTAAGTATACACAGATTTACTTTGTGTATACTTAACAAAGCTTATTATAACCTGAACTAGTTGGGTCCTAAACTGAAGCCTAACCTATATGGATATACATTGCTGTAAACATAGGCTAACCTATATATTATATATATATATATATATATATATATATATATATATATATATATATATATATATATATATATATATATATATATATATATATATATATATATATATATATATATATATATATATAACATCATTATATTAATTTATTAATATTAATTATATTATAATATAAAAAATATAGTCTTGCAAAATTTTTTCATTTTTTAAAAAATTATTAAAGTAGCTACATTTTGTCTATAAAATTGAATCGTAAAAATTATTAAATACCGTAATTAATTATCAAATAATAATACTGATATCAATAATTTGAAGCATATTTCAAAAGTTTTTCTTCATCCCTCTACAAACAGAATGCAGCATAATTATGATTTTCTTAGCATTATTTTTAAAATTTTTATTGAAACTATAAACTTAAAATGTATGAAAATCAATAAAAAAAAAGTTCAAATAATTTGTTGGTACCATTTTTGTACATTAAATGTTTATAGTTTTAATTAAATGTTTATAGTTTTGTGTTAATGAGACTAGATGATACTACAATTACCAGTTTTTTTTTAATGATTCAATAGGGTTTTTTAGTCATACTTAATTCTATTAACTTCCACTGGACAGGGCCACAGGTCTCAGGGAGGAAATTTGATCAAGTGTTCTGTAGGGAATGAGTAGGGGCGTGTTAGAATTAGGTGATTGACTGTTTCAACCCTTATTAACAGGGTTGGCATAAAACCCGTTTTTTTTTTTAAAAAGCCCAACCCACCCCACCCCATTTTTTTTTTCATAAAAAAACCCGGGTAAAATCAGTCAAAATCAACAGAACTTGACCCTTACGATGCTTCTATATATAATAGGTAATATATATATATATATATATTATATATAAATTAATGTGTTACTCATGAATATCATTCAAATATTAAGATAACATTGCTGAATAAAGTTTAAAAGATTATAGTAAATTTACTATTAGTTATAGTGAGGTAATAATATATATTATAGATACTCCAGGTACGTATATATATATATATATATACTATATATATATATATATATATATATATATATATATATATATATATATATATATATATATATATATATATATATATATGCATTAAAATTTAAACGACATTTCATTTTTTTTTAAGTTTGTTGGTTATGTTGTCACTTGTCAATGTGTTCAGCAATTTAGCAAAGGTCATCACTCATTGTGGGTTTCAAAAGTGACACCTGTCACCTAGTATAGTGGAGTGGTTTGGAAGTTGTGGGATTCTTGGCCACAGAGCAAATTCAACTTAGGGCTCTTTTTGCGACTCCCTTTTCGTGTGGAGGAGCAATGTTATTGCTGCATCCATAATGAATAACAATAACAAAGAGCATTTAACTAGTAAATTAGGATTAAGAATTGAAAAAAATTAAACACGAAAGAAATTAAACATAACATATTACTTTCTTTCAATTAATTAGCCTTCAGAATTGAATGTCAATATCCTTTCAATTTATTACCTTTTTTTTTATAAAACCCAGATGTTGTTTTTTTATGTTTTTTTTTCGAAGGTGGGGTTTATGTAGGAAAAAAAAACCAATTGGGGACAACCCAGTTGTCCCCAATTGTGCCAACCCTGCCTATTAAGCATCTCAGACAGAGTGGAGAGGTGGCATCTTAGAGTCAAATCCCATATCTGTATTCCTGGAGTTCTGGGTGATGCCTGGATCTCAACCTTGGGGTGTATTTTGTGTTGCTGATATTTCAAGGGGGTGGAAGTTTTAGGTGATTTAGAGGCAATTGTTTAGGAATTGTGTAAAGTATGTGTGAATGTTTAGAGAAGGGGGGGATGGTTCTAAAGACTGCCCTGTAGTAGAGGGCAGCAGAGGAGGGAGGGAATTTTAAACTATGCATAGTGTGATCTTGTAGGTAGTTGTGGCATGGGTGGGTCAGGTCAAGAACCTTGGCATAGAATTGTAGTTCCTACCATGTCCAAATGATCCTGAATTGGGAGATTTTTGTGTCTTTGCATATATGTTGTGGATTGGGGTGGTTTTCAGACAGCCTGTGATTGTTGGAAGGGCAGTATTTTGTATTCTGATTCTATAGGTAGTTAGAGTTTGAGGGTATCAGACTGTTGATCCATAGTTGATTGTAGTTCTTTAGAATTGTTTATATGTAATTGTCAGTGTAGTTTCTTCATTGCTGAAATTATGTTACAGATTATCAATTATTGTTAAAATAAATCAAAATAATCAAAACAATAAAGTCAAAATATACTATATGATGCCCAAAACCATCCATATATATATATATTTATATATTTGCACTAAATCCTTGGCACAGTGAACTGCATCAACTTTCTTTTCCTTATTAACCATTCAATTAAATTAACAAACATGGACATTACTGAATGAATGTTTGGTTCATCGACCTGACAACCAAACCAATTAAAATTTTATTATTGTGCCCCCTGGTTTCCCGTCCGTCGTCTACTATAAAGAATTTATTTTCTCACTGTATTTATCAATAATATGTAAATATTTTGTTAGACTTGTTCATGTCCCCTCTGAGAAATAAAAATTTGGCCTTCTATAGAAAACATTCCTAACTCCTTCAAGCCTCTCCTCAATTACTATTACGTAACCTCAAACCAGATATATCCTTTGTTGCTTCTCCATTGCACGTCTTTCCAGCATTAATGTCTTTCCTAAATTATGGGAGCCCAGACTGCACAATACTCTGAATTACTGGCTAAGCATAGCTTATTATTACATTTTTAGGCTTATACTTTCTTGCTTTGTAAAACGACATTGCGATTCATTATACACTTAGCACCTTATTAGCTTTATTCCGTGCTTCCAAACACGTTTAGCCACTTTCAAATTACTGCTTTAAAGTCACATCATAAACATATACTATATACATACACTTCGCGCCAATCCCCATTCACATCATAGTTAAATCTAAATCTTTTATCTGAGTAACTTAGGTGAAAAACATTAAACTTTTTACTTTTAAAATTCATTTGCCACTTATACTGACCAAACTTAAGAAGTTATTCCCTACTGATGGATAGGGATAAAGATGGTTTGGCATCATATAGTATATTTGACAGCCAAATTGGCAGTTTTTTATTTAGTTATTAAGATAAAACTGCATGTTGTATCCAATGATATGACAAACTTATTAAAGCTTGTAGTGTCATAAGAATGTACAGCAAATTACACAACACATTCACTACTTAATATGATAAGTATAATCATGGAAAATGTTAGAAATGTATATTATATAAATAGGAATCAGCATCAAAAACCGGAACATTGTTTCGAAAAATTTGTAATTTCTCAATTGAAATCGGAAATTATTTTTCTCTCTCTCCTTTGTTTTTATTTCAGAATAATATTTATTTATATAGAATATGCTGGTATTAGTGAAATAAAATGCGATCATAAGTGATTATTATGCCCATAGCCAATTCCCCAATTTCAAACAAACATTTTTTAATTCTAATGGTAATATGTATTATATTTGGTATTATACCTATATATATATATATTATATATATATATATATATATAGTGTATATATATATAATAATTATATATATATATATATATATTATATTATATATATAATATATATATATATATATATAATATAATATATATATATATATATATTATATATATAATATTTTATAAATAGTGAGTTAGTTTAATAGTTAGTTAGTTAGTTAAAAAGTTTCATTGCCATCTTGAACATGAAGCTTAAGAATTTAAGAGGTTCATTTACCTACTGCAGTAGGGTCTTGGTCAGGGAATTGTGTTACAAGTATTTCCTAACCAAGTGGATTGTAATTCAAAATTATCTAATGCTTGATGCAAGGCGCGTGCTTCAGCTCAACTCATTGGAATTTCTTTTCTTTGCTGGAAAGCATGAGAGAGGGTGTGATGATTTTTTATATTATAATAGATTGTTTGTTGTATGTGTTGACTAGTGTTTAGTCGATATATGTTGGTATTGAGATTAGTGTAATTCACTATAGCCAAAAACTTAATAAAATTTACAGGAAAACTCCTAACAGCAATTTTTTTTGTCTGCATATAAATACAGTATAGTAGTATAGTATATTTATATATATTCTCACAAATAAGGTCTCACCTGTATAGTACTAAATAAATAATATATATATTATATATATTATATATATATAGTATATATTATATATATATATATATAAAAATAATTATATATATATATATATATATAATATTATATATAATATATATATATAATAATATAACATATATCTACACATATATATATATATTTTACACCTTGATAATGTGTTAAAATACATAAAAAGTGCTTGGTAACTTCCTTTTTTTTTATTTTCCTTGTGAATGTTATGTGTAAAAAAAATATTGCTCGTGCAAAAGAATATCACATTTAAGCAAGTTTTACACTATATATCATAAATATTATAATATGATAGTATATGAGTATCGTCCCTATATATACCTCAATATATCCGCTATATATATTATATATATATATAATAGATATATATATATATAGTATAATATATATATATATATATATATATGATATATATATATATAATTATCGATTGTGATAGGCAAAAGGCCAGAGTGTACTAAATGAAGGAAATTGTTCAATCCAGGGGTCAATAAAGCTGAGCATGCCCCAATACACCGTGTTGTGAAAGTGTGCATATCCAAAGTCGGAAAATAGATTGAAGGTAGTGTGTTTTCACCTTACCAGTGAACACAAAATTGAAGCATGAGTAGTTAAAGTCTTGGGCCAGAGAGAGTGGGCAGAAAGGATCGAGACATCTGTATAAAGACGTATAGCATGAGCCTTCATTGATGGGAGGAATTGCAAACTAGAAATTAGTTGAACTAGTAAATCCTCTTGTAGAGACATCTTCAATACCAAAGAATAACAGCCCTACATTGTACCAACAGCGAAGTTGTGAGCTTCGAAACCCAGTTAGGATCGGAAAAAAACCTGCGTAGGGATGTCCTATTTATACATAAAAACAGTGCATTTACTTAGCACTATTGCTATGCATACAATGTGAAGTCCTGAATTATATTTTCGCCTAACCAAAACCCTGTGTGACCCTTGACAGAGTGTAGTTGGGGAGGTCTGCTAAAGCGTCACTGTCAAGTACTGACTCCTTATTCTTCTGGAAGATGTAATCATGTCAGAGAGTAAATGGTTAAGATTCCTTTTAGCTCATCTGTTCAGGTGGTAACATGCCTGCTAAGCTAAAGCGAGGGTGTGGGTTCCAATAAACACTAGTTTAGTGTGTTAAAAATCCCCTAGGTGATATATATATATAATATATGTATATTATTTTAATATATTTAGAGTATACCTAGATAATATATAATATATAGTATTATATATATATACTATTATCATCATATTATATATATAACTATTATATATATATACTCTTGTATTTTTAAAGTAAAACCTGTATTCTTGTGTTATGAATGTTACAGTGCAAATCGCTGTAAAATGGTTTTGACAAGCAATATATTTTTCACCTTTTTTAACCAATGACTTTCTTTACCCACCACATCATCTGTGGACACCATTAATACACACTCAAAATGGACTCAGCATTGTCTGATATTCTTGGTTATTTTTTTATTGAAGACATGGATTAGGAAACTGTTCGTTATTAGCTGTATGGGCTTATATCCACATAGTAAAATATATCTCAGAAAAGGCAAGAATACAGAAATATTGCTCCACTTTAAGCTCCATTTTTTTGGAGAATGAATAAGGTTACCACAAAGATTTTTAGGTAACTAAGGTATTAACCTTTGTTCTTTCCAGCGAAAGTAATGAGAAGGGAACTATTAACTGTAGTGATGTTCAACCACATCTTGAAACATGACTCATTTTTCCATTTTTTCACTTACCACCGAGTCATTGAACTCCTACACATCATGCATGAATAAATTTCATAACTTGTGCTTTTTAAGAGGTACTCTTTATATGTGAATAAATCAATCTGCAAAAGAACTGTAAGATTAGACATGTTACATTTCAAATTGTCGGACAGGGAAATTTACGTAATTTGTGACAAATGCATTTTTTGCTATTTTTGGTGGTCATCCAGAGAATAGATATACATTTACCAGTAAATTAATTATCATATTTGAAATCTAGCCAAAAAGTTCTTATAGACAGGTTATTTGGTTGGCTGGTAAACCAATTTATGGATGAACAGGTGACAGCTAAATATGAAGGTTTGTAACTTTGGGAATTTAGTGGTTTTGCTGGGGGGTCACAATTAGGGTTGGGAAAGGAAAAAAACAAGCTCGTTTTTTTTTCATGAAAAAAACACAGACTGAAAAAAACAAGTAAAAATTTGTTTTTTTCGTTTTTTTCTATTAAGTTGTGGAATTTACATGTTTGAACAATTATATAAATTTTAGCAAAATGGATGCTCTCTGAATTTGGACATTTTTTGGTTCCAATTTCAACAAGGTGGGAAGCCCCTTAGTTTGTGTTCAAAATTTTTAGGGGTTTTCCATATTTTTATTTCTAGTATATCTGAATTTTGATATTCATAATATTTTGTTTATGGCTTCATTAATGTTTTCTTACTCTGTTTCAGCTTTCAGTAACATTTTTATCTTAATTATTTAATCAGAAGTTTAGAATGCCACATGCAAAAGGCGTGTGACATGTACACTTTTATTAAAGAAAATAAAAGGTAGTAAAGGCCCTTCGCATGAAATATAACTTTGTTGTGTTAGGCGTTGCAAAACTAGTATTATTGCTCATAATCTTAGAACTAGGAAATTCTGAAAATTTGCAACTGAGAGAGATGATTATGCTAAGGGCAGCTAGCTTAAGAGTCCTGTATATGACCCTGGCTCCTTCACCACTGTCAATTCTCCACGATACTGTCATACGACTGAGTATCAGAACTTATCAGTCAAATCAAATTAAAGATGTGCTGATCAACGCTGGATGAGCCGCAGTGATAAAGAGCTTGACAGTAGAGCACAGCACAGTAGTCCAGTACCAGTAGTGACTGGGATCTGGGAGTGGGGACTAGTGATTAGTGAATCGAAAGTTGATATTTATTCTTACACACGCCTCATATCGTCATACATACTTTTGATTCATTTCAGAAGCTTACCTCCAACACCTTATTTTACTAACACCTGCATAGAGCTTCCCTATTAATGGTATTCATATGCCTGTTGCAAATCCAAAAAACTAAATAGCAATTATATTCTTCTTCTCCTCATTGTCTCAATCATTTTTTTCAATGTAAAAGATTTGATCCACCACACTACCTCTACCACTCCTAAACGCACCTGTTCTACCAATCAGTCCTATCCAGTCCTCGAGCGCACTCTTTCGTACTAGAAATACCAGACAGTACTATCTGTCCCAACGACACTCGAATAAACTAATTCCCCTATAATTCCTTACCAGTTCCCTTTAATCTCCTTACCCTTAATATAAGGGACTTATTACTGCTCTCCTCAATCCCTTCGGAACTATACGGCCTACAATAGAACCCTTTGTTAACAACAACTTCCAAGATCCAATCAATCACCCATCTCGCCTCCGTCTCTTTCGATACATTTTCACCGAGTAATTTAATCTAATCTGCAGATTTACCATTTCTCAACTTTCTCACTCTACCTTTACCTCTCCTCCTGTGCTAATGACCACATCCCCAAAATACATATTCCTTTTGCACGCATCAAACCCACACAAAATATTCACTATCCCTCTTCCATTACTATTAAATATGTGTACAAGATCTCGAATTCGTCTTTCCAATCCCGCTCACATGCCATTTCCATCAGTTACAAGAAGCACCATGCCCTATTCATTATGTCTTACAGAGTTTCCCTTAGTTCTCATTGCTCAACATTTCGGCGCTTCCTTCCAGAAGAAGAGCTTCCTATTCCTATTCATCCTCCGTTCCAAACTGTTCACTTTACGTGTTTTTCCCCCTACGAATGCCCTTTTTAGTATACTTTTTTCGCTCATTAATAATCCAAACATCTTTCGTTATTGAAACTTCATCTTGGACTTGCATATACATTCAACCACGCTCTTGTTTTAACTTTAACGCAGTTGATCACCTCGTTCATTCCACCACTCAGCGTTAACATTCTTACTTCCGCTGATTTAGCACATCCATACGTTCTGTAGTCCCTTTACATCTGAACTAATGATGTTATAGCACCAAGCCACCTCCTGCCATTCACAACTTCCTACTACACTCTGCATCATTCGTTCCCTTTTAATCCAAAATATATCCTAAATATTTTAACCCAGACACTTGTTCCAGTGCTCACCATCCAAATATAGAGTGTTTTTTAACATATCTATTATTTGTCATATAAATAGAAATTTCCTGAGTATGTGTAATTGGCTAAGAATATTTTTTTATATTTTTAATTTCTGTTTTTTAATGACCCTCAAGGTGAAGAAGGTTCCAAAGTGAAAAGTTCTGAAAGCAGACCTTTAACGTCAGTAACTTTTGATCAAGCCATTAAAGAGAATTGTCAGGATTACCTTAATTTTTAAAAACAAAGATGAGTTGAGCAGATTTAAAGACATAAGAAGAGAAAGTTTAAGTGTGCCTATTGCTGTTACGAATGCAATTAAATGTACTGTAAGTTAAAAACTCATCTGCAATCAAAAAACGTTAACTCTGGATATGAAGGTATATCAGAACACTTAACAGTATGCCTACAATATGGTTTGTATCGTCTGTAAACCTCGGTGAAGTCTATTATATAATATATCCCTAATCATATAATATTAACAACATTTTATTATATCTCAAATCAACAAACGACAATTGTATTTAATGTTCCATTATAGATAAAAGAAATAGAAATATCCCTTCACTGTACTTTGATTGTTCGGAGGCCCCACACAGAAGAGTTATACGTTAATTGGGATCCTTGGAGCTGTGAAAACATCGCTAGTGACATATCTAGAAAAGATACCTGCAAAGATCGGAACAGAGGAGGTATAGCTATGGAAGCAATTAAAGGAAGCCTTAGCATAATAAGGTTAGTCTTGGGGAGTTGAGTGTGCTGTGCGCCTTGACCCAAGGTTTGGGGACAGTGTAGCACCGAGAGTACCCTCAAAAGAGGTGATAACAAAAAAATAAATTAAAAAGAATTATTTAGAATGTTCTGAGGCAAACCCATGAATGTAATCAGAAAAAGGTCACTTAATAATTCATCTGCTAACTCTCAGCAATTCGAAATTATTTAAATGTTTTAAGTGCAGCAATGAATGTAATAGGAAAGGCGACTTAAAAAAAAACATATTGTAACTCTGAACAGCTCGGGGTGACCGGGTATTGAGGAACGAAATGAGAGTTCGGGTGACGCGTGCGTGGATGGCGAGTTGTCTCTGCCTTGGGGGGGAATCCATGTGACTCCGCGAAGATATGGGGTGCATTGGTCCTGGGTTCATTTGTTCCGCTACCAGTTATGTAATTTGTGTCCAAGAACTGCTTCATGCATGCCTCGTAAGTTTATGCATGGAATGTTTTAGAGTTCCTACCTCGTTATGGGGAAAGCACATGATTCATTATTATTATAAGATATATAATGTTACATATAATTTTTTTATTTATTTTTATAATCGATAATTTCAATAACTTTCATTACCTTATAAGTACTAATTTAAGTTTTACCGAAGGGGAAAAAATTGAATCAAAGCCAAAATTCGTGTTGGTAAAACATACATTATAATAATTATATACAACATAATCATAAAGAATAAATATAGTAAATTTACATTGAAAATTAATATTTATGTATTGAAATACAATAATTAATAAATAAATTAATATAATAATATATATTATATATATATATTATATATATATATATATTATTATAATATAATATAATATATATAATATATATTAATAAATATATATATGATTTAATATATATAATATATAATATATTTATATATATATAGTATAATATATTTCTCTCTCGTCTCTCTCTCTTCTCTGCTCTCTCTCTCTCTCTCTCTCCTCTCGTCGTGCTCTCTCCTTCTCTCTCATCTCTTCTCTCTCTCTCGTCTGCTCTCTCTCTCTCTCTCTCTCTCTCTCTCTCTCTCTACTCTCTCTCTCTCTCTCTCCTCTCTCTCTCTCTCTTCTCTCTCTCTCTCTCTCGCTCTTCTCTCTCTCTCTCTCTTGCTCTTCTCTCTCTCTTCTCTTCTCTTCTCTCTCTCTTCTTTCTTCTCTCTCTCCTCTCTTCTCTCTTCTTTCTCTCTTCTCGTCTCTCTCTCTCTCTTCTTTCGTCGTCTCTCTCTCTCTCTCTTTTTCTCTCCTCTCTCTTCTTTCTTCTTTCTCTCTCTCTCTCTCTCTCTTCTTTCTCTCTCTCTCTCTCTCTTTTCTTTCTCTCTCTCTCTCTCTTCTCTGTCTGTACCTCTCTCCTCTGCTCTCCTCTTCTTTCTCTCTCCTCTCCTCTCTCTTCTTTTTCTCTCCTCTTCCTCTCTCTCTTCCTTTCTCTCTCTCTCTCTCTCTCTCTCTCTCTTCTTTTTCTCTCTCTCTCTCTCTCTCTCTCTCTCTTCTTGTCTGTCTCCCTCTCTCTCTCTCTTTCTTTCTTCATCTCTCTCTCTCTCTCGTCTTCTTTCTATCTCTCTCTCTCTCTCCTCATGTTATCTTCATCTCTCCTCTCTCTCTCATTCTCTCTCTCGTCTCTCGTGCTCTCGCTCATCGTCTATCTTTTTCTCTCTCTCTCTCTCTCTCTCTCTGCTCTGTTTTTTGATAGAGAATAAAAGAGACTGTAAGAAGTCTATACGATTCTATCAAAATATGATCGCGTATATAAAATTTTTACCTCAAAAATTGTGGAGAGGAAGTTTTCATACCATGATAGAATTGGAAGTCATAACAAAATAAAAAAAAAGCCTTGTGTATGGCTTTGAGGAAATACTTCTTCAGTAACGTAATGGGAAAATTTTAAAATATTCCTTCATGAATTGAGCCTTAGGTGATTTCTACATGAGCGTTTCTGATGCCACTCAAACGACATTTGAATAGGTCAATGAGTAACACATCGATTCATCTATATGAGTGTTTAAAACGGAGGCAACACTACGAGGGTTGAAATAAACAATGACTTTCTGATCGGACATCTACGATGGTGGTGTTGCAGCAATGAAGAAAAGTTTAGAGTTGTTCAAAATTGTTCCGAATACAAATTGGATTCGTATGGTATATTTTGGTGTTTTATTCAAGGGGAGAAATTTTTCATATGGAGTACAACACTTCAGAAACAATTGACAGTAAAAACAACGTACCGTATTTTAGGTTCACCAAGGCGGACAGCTACCGCATTTTAATTTCCCAAAGACTTAAATACAAAACTAACACGAATATGCGAAACAAGGTGGTGGAAAGTTTTACGATGGATTGTTACGGTTTAGAAAAGTTTTTAAACCAATTATTTGAAGTTTATTTAGTGATTTCAACTCACTCCTTTCATTAAGTCTATATTTGGCAGTCTCCTATCATTTTGCACGACAGCAACTGCCTCTTAATCATCTGGTATTTGCAACAGAACTCTGTTGTCTGTTACATATAGTTAGTTAATGAAGAATGAGATCTCTCTATGTCAGAATCAATATTAATGAAAACAAAGAAATGTAATTGTTGTCTTGCATGACTTTTTAGTTCTCGGTCATAGATCATACTTTCATTTGGTAAAGTGATTTCGAATGCGGATATCTAATTAAAAAATATTTACAAATTTAGCTAAAACTAAATAATTGATCAGACCTAGAGTCCATGTTTGGATCGATACAGTCTCTCAAGGCATCAATCTTACTGAATGTGCACTCCACATCCCGACGAAGATTTCTCTACACTGAAAAGTTTCAAGGAAAATTTTCTTAATTATACAGGCGCGGAAAGACTAACAGAACTGGTTTAATGAGTGTTCATCATAGCTTATATTGTGTAGCTATGATAAATACTTAGTATTTAACGGTGTTATTATAAAGAATTATTATATTATATATAATATAAATATAATATACTTAATTTATATAGTATATATATATATATATATATATAACATATATATATATATTATATTTATTATTTTTATATATTATATATATATATATATTATATATATATATATTAGTATATTATTATATATATATATATATATTATATATATATATGTATTTATATATATATATATATACTATATAGATAGATATATATATATAATATAATTATATATTATATATATATATATATATATTATTATATATCATATATATTATATATATATATACTATCATACGTATATATATATATTATTATATATATATTATTATTATATATATATATATATATATAATATATATATATATAGTATATAATATATATTATATATATAGTATATTATATATATTTAGAAAATAGCTCTTTTTGTGGTTTTGGAAATTTTATCATCAAGATAATTTTATCCCTTTTAAAATATATATATATATATACGTATATATATATATATATTATAATATATATTATATATAATATATATATATATAAATATATATATATATACATACTATATATATATATATATATTATAATATATATAATATATCCTTCAGAATGAAATAGAGTCAAGGAAATATACAATTTTATTTTTTATTGCATTCCATTTTTTTTAGTAGAACTCATCTTTTAAATAAAAAATGGAAATTTTAGTTCTTTATATACTTATAAAATGAATGAATATTCATTTCGTTATTTAAATGTTCCTTTTTTGACTTGATAATATATAGCAGTTGAGCTAGGACCCACCCCATGTAGTTGGATAATTCAACCTATCGGGGCCTCTTCCTTGTGGGGCGTTGTGGTCCTGTGCATAAAGAAGGCAAAACTTATATATATATATATATATATTTATATATATAATATATATATATATTATATATATATATATAGTATATAGTATAGTATATATATATATATATATAGATATTATATATTATATATTATATATATGAACTTGTCCTTTTAAACAGGAAGTAACGAATCATATTGACACGACGATTATAATCAATCTTTTTTTCAATTATATTCAAGGCAATAAGAGGCGTCAGGAGTTGCCAAAGACAGTTGTTTTTTTTTAAACTAAAGGATACCCAAGATTAAATCGCACTGACTGGAACGAGTCAGCGGGTCTCTACGGCCTCAGCGGGGCTCACCGTCGGCTACGAGCCCCTTGAAAAAAAACATTGACATTTTCTTCGAGCATGATAAAAAAAAAACTTTTGGCGAACTCTTTGCGCTCCTTCTATTGAGTATTTAGCTAAGACTGACACGTGCAGGATTCCACGCGGTAGGTGTTCGAGAGATTTTTCGATATCGCATGTCTTTTATATTGTAACATTCCTTTAAAGGAGTTAACACTAAGTTTTTAAGTTTAAATATTTGACCATCTACTGTTTTCATTATAAATTTTAAATAAATCTATAATATATTATTATATATATATTTATAATATCATATATATAATATATATTATTTTTATATATATTATATATATATATTCTCCTCCTCCACCCGCAATCCAACTCATCTATAACAATTTCTTCTTCCTCCGATTTTAACACAAATTAGGCGTTTGATTCATATGGTTTTTTTAAACTTGTGCTTTCGGAGCAAGTCTCCCTGGTATGGATATCGTTCGTTCCTTCCTAACTGGACTCTTGCGGGGGAAGAGAGAGAGAGAGAGAGAGAGAGAGAGAGAGAGAGAACTAAAATTTTCAGTAATATTCATTCATGTTCGTAACTTGGGCTTGGACAAGATTTTTAAAATTGTGAAATGTTAAAAAAATACTTTAATTTACGGTGTTTTCATTAAATTTATTTAGTGTAATTATTGAACAACAGTTAATTTATCATTTTACATGAAAATCTCTAAAGAAAACTTGAAATATGAGAATTTTTCTGTAGTAGTAAAAGTGATAATCTTCATTAATTTTCTTCCAGGTCAGCTCAAGAGACTGCAAACTTAATAAATATAACGTATACAACGGACAAACATATCCCTATAAATGAATTTATCCTAACCTAACCTAATATATCAAAAAATTTCAAAAAAAATTTTTATTGCTGAAAATTGTCCGTTATGCTTAGAAATGACTTAAAATGTGAAAATTTTGATAATATGTTGCATATTTTGCTAAAAAATGCCATTTAAAGGTCTCAGTAATAATAAATCGTAAAATAATGGGCTTTGTCTACCTAACTTTGGGCCTGAAGTTGATTTTCAAAATGATAAAATGTTGAAATGTAAATGATTTAAGCATCCAGTATTAAAAATACTTTGATATTCTTAATCAGCACCAACTATTTTACATATTTAGTTAAAATTTTATGAAGAAATGTCACTAAAAACTGATTTTTCACTGCCCACCAATTTAGGGATTATTACTGGAATCAGCAGGCATTAAATCATTTTAATAAATTTAAAATCTAAGATGATCCCTAGAGGCTATAATCCATCAGATTGCATGTATTGTTGTAATAGTTCGTGTGTGTAAAAATGAAGCAGAATCCAGTCTTAGTTTAGACAGTTTTCCGAAGCTGTTTAATTTTATGAACAAATTTGGAATTTCTTGCGGAACTCTTCAGAGCATATGAAACTTGAGAGATTACCACATTTTTTTCAACTTCGTATCTATCTAACTTCCTTTTAGTGTGAAGGGGGTATTAAAAATTTATTTCTAAACTGAAAGCTTGATTACACACTCTATCTATACCCCAAATTTTATAAAATCGATAAAGGTATCATGTAAATCAATAATGTTTTTCATTTATTGATTAATTTACTGGAAGCAGCGAAAAAGAATGTTGTTTTTCAAAAAAATCTCATTTACAATCGGGTTTTTCTTTAATGAAGCGAAAGATGCGGTGTATTATACATGTTTCATTGGAAAAGTAAGTGTTATCAGAATTTAAATTCAAAAAGTTTAGAGCCAATAAAAATTTAAATGTGTTGCCGGTGGTTCAGGGCCCATTCAGATTCAAGATTATAAAATAATAACAATAAAATAAGTAAAATAATAAATAAATTAATAATAATGAATAATAATAATAATATAATAATATAATATAATGTTCGTGGGAAAAGTTGTTACTAGAAATTATTTGCACTAGATTCAACGGGAGCTATAACGCGAGAAAATCTCGCACTGGTTTCTCGGGATCCTTATAACGGAAAATTCACGACTGGATTTCCACATGGTTATTTATTATCTTTTTGGATAGGTTAGTTAGGGATATGCATAGAATATTCTAGCTGGTATCCCCCAGTGCGATCCAGCTGGAAATAATCCAGCTGTAAATTTTCCAGCGGGATCCGGTGCGAAATTTCATGATTCCCGCTGGTCCAGTAACGTTCCTGTCAGAATTTCCTACTGGACAGCTTTATTGCTGGGGATTATACTATATAATATAATATATAGTATAGTATATATATACTATATATAATAGTATATATAATATATAATATATGATATATATATAGTATAATGATATATATATATATATATATATATTATAATAATATATTTATATATATATATATTATATAATATATATATATAATATATATTCAGTATATATAATAAGTAAAAAAGGTAATAATTAGAAAATGGCCATTGACGCCTCAGAATGTCCAGTCAACTCTTAATAAAAATAAGTAATAGTACTTTAAAGAAGCTGCATCGGTCACTTATTAAACGCTTCCGCACGGTCAACCAATAAAAATTATTAATTAAGAAGCCGCAATGGCCCGTTTTAGAATGTCCAAGTATCAAATCACAATAAATACGTCAAAGATAATACTTAAGCTAGCCACCATGACCTTCTAGGACAGTCCCCAGTTAACAAATAATAAGTAATAATTAAAAATAAATAATTAAGAACGCAAATGAGACTTTAGAATGTCCCAGTCAGCTCATAATAAATAAGAATAATACTTAGAAAGCCATTTGGTCCTTTTTAGACTCTCTCAAGTCAACAATAAAAATTAATAGATTAAGAAGGTTCCCCCCTAGAAATGTCCAGTACCTATAATAAATAATAAATAAGAATTAATACTTAAGAAGCCGCATGGGGCCTATCTAGACAACTTCACACGCCCATTCTTATCCTCAAAGCCAAAAAGTCTAACTCCTCGTTGGTTTACGTGCGCCTCTCCTTCATATCTATTTCTTTATCTGAATAAGGGTGCCTAAAATTGGAGACATATTAAATACTGGCCTAACGATAAATTATTATACGGGAGCAGTATACAAAAACAATATAATAATTAATTAATCTGCATTCCTGGCATTAATTTTAATTTTACCCTAGAGGCCCTAAGCTCGTAGGAGTTCGAAATCATTACAATGAAAAATGAAAACAGCAAACACTAAGAATGTTAAAGACTTTCGGTATATAATGCAATAGTTTGTTGAAAACTTGAACAAAATATATTAAACATTTCATAAGCACATATAGGTAAATTTGTGAAATTTGTAATTATACATAATTTCATTATGCAAAAGAATAAAAATAAGAAATATCGATTATATAATAATTACAATGGTTTACACATAGAAATATCAAACATTAAGTCATTGATTTTTTAATTTATTTTTTTCGTGCAATCCCTGACCATAATTAAAAATTAATAATTCAGCTCCTCTTATTCATATTTCTACTCTAGAATGTCCAGTCAACTCATTGTAAATAAGAAAATAGATACCTACAGAAGCCGACTGGTTTTTTTTAGACGTCCAGTCGACAATAAAAATTAATAATTGAGAAGCCGCATTTGCCCCTCTAGAATGTCCCGATCAACCCATAAAAATTAGGAATTAATTTTTAATAATAAATTAATGTAATTAATGAATAGATTTTAATTAAGAAGCCATAATAATTAATAAAATAAGGAATATAAGGTTACTTAGAATCACGGAACAGGACGGATCGGATTCAAACAAAAATGTTCACAAGGTAGAATCGTAATACATAAATAGATGTTCTAGGGTGAAATAGATTTTTTTTTCTTAGGGATGACCTACCTCTAACTTTGACTTCAACTTAACCTAAGCCTAACCTAAAAAAAATAGAAAAAAAGTTCATTTCACCCCTAGAAAATCTCTTTTATGTATCATAGAGTCTATCTGGGAATTTTTTTTTTATCCGACCTCCCGTTCCGTGTACGTTAAGTACTTTGCCCCTAGGACAAGGGTACGTAACGGGCATACACGGAATGGAGGTCGGATCAAAAACAAATTTTTTTACAGGTAGCCTCGTATGTACATAAATAGATTGGTTTAGGAGTGAATAAAAAAAATCTCATAGTTTTGCTGTTTTCTATGTTTCGTAGGGGTCCAAATTAGGTTGGTTAGTTAGGTCAGTCAAGGTCAGGTGACCCCTCCGGAAAAAAAAATCAATTTCACCCTAGACGTCTAATCTACTAACTTTTACTACTTTTAAAAGCACTACTTATGGACACAATCTGATAAAAACGTTACAGATTAAATATTGAAAAACAAATAAACATATGTTATTTTTATTTCTATTGTTTTTTTTCGTATATAAAAAATGTTTAGTTGCCCAAAATTTATCATTTTCTTAAGATTGAAAAGGAATATTTGGGGCGAACGTGTAATGCGGATGTCTGTGAAATTTGGGGGAAGGGGCAGATTCAAGGGTGAAAGACAATTGACTCCGCCCATTCCCCCTAATTTATGACCGTATCCCTCACGCAGTCAGAAGTAGATTCGGACAGATAGATACACAAGAAAAAAATTAATTTAAAAGTTTTTAGCTTCACATTAAAAATGTAATTATTTATTTTAATACTTTTGGTTTAGATATACACTAATTTAACTAAGTTTACCTATTAGCGTTTGTGCCGTTACAGTAACTTGTAACCCATTTGAATATATTATATATATAATAATATAATAATATATATAATATATATATATATATATATATATATATATATATATAATATATATATTAGTAATATATATATATATATAATATGATATTATATATATATATATAACCTTTTTGAAAATTTAGTTTAAGACATGAATTTAAGAAATCATAAAAACTAGACAGGGATGTATTGTTGCATAGGGATAAGTTTTAGAGTAAAGTGAAATATTCCATATATACTTAAACATTTCTAATTTCAGATAAATAAAAGTTAATTAAAGATTTAACCTATAATAAATGCAAAGACTAGTATTGTCCTATCATATATAGGCATACTTTCGAGTTAATTTTATAATATCCTAAGTTGAAAAGACTATTAAGTACGCCTAGGTATATTCCATAGAAAATTGTTCATTCCCTATAGGCTGTCTACTTCTTTCTTGCAATAATTAATTATCCTGACCTCGCATTCCCATTGACTCCGCAATGTTTGATGAAACTTGTGATTACTCCTGAGTTGCAGAAACGAAAATTGTACCCATCACTCAAACGATGCCTGGAAAGATACACACATTTTGTTAATGTTATTTTATGAAAAAAGAAAACCTCAAAATAAATAAATAAAAGTAAAAACAAAAATATTCGATGAGAAATAATAATAATAATATCGATATATCGAGTATATACCTATGAAAAAAATATCATAGATATTTTTTCCGATACTATCGAAAAAAAAATAATCACATATCGATAGGTAATATCGATCCTCTTCGGCATTCCCTAGTCTTGGGAGGAGAAGTGGGTGATCAACTGACGTACATCCATACGCAAAATCATCAATCACTTATCAAAAACTGCCCGCAATTGGCACCACGACACCTCAAATCTACTTAAACAAAATTGCCATCCTGTTCACCAAAACTTCAAAATCCTCGGCCGTAACACTGTGACAACTTCATCTCGCCTTCAACAACACATAGACACATAAATTTCATCAGCAAAAGGAAACTGAACATATTAAGAAACACATCGAAGGCACAGACTTCACAAACAACAGAAGACATCCACACCAATCAATCATGTAATTCCAACTCTAGAACTTGCGATCCGGCAACTTGGCACATACTGATTAAAAACAACAAAAGGAAAAACTCCAAACAACACTACAAAGCAATAACAGGATGTACATTCAACAATGCCTAGCACGAATAAAGCCAAGCACTAACCCATAGACATACACGCTGGATGTGATGGTTGCAGATTCTTTGCCAAACTCTTGCAAAAACTCGAACATCCACAACACCCAATGTCATTACGTGCCCTCTCCAATCAACCACCACAGACTTAAAACAGACACCTTCATCACCTAGACTGGACTCTACAAAACAGATTTTTTTTTTTTTTTATTTTTTTCCTGCACACATCCCACTCACTAAACAGACCATCATACAGCCAAAACAAATACCAGCACAACACTAACAGAAACTACCTTTAGCACAAGACATCCAAGCGAAACATTGTATAATGGAAACATCCACCGGAATAGCGACCAGAATTCGCAATTCCCTTTCAAGATGTGAACTAACCAGTCATCCTTGGCCAAACTAGATGCAGCCACCACCCAAGCTTGCAATATTATAAACACAGATCCAACTCAACCAGTAACACTTACAATACAAATTGTAACCAAGTCGGAAAACACATCCCATTTCTGCGGTGATTAGTAATTCGAATGCGTTTCGATCACGATGCTTCAATAATCACCGAGTTACTGGGTGTGTAAGCTGATCACCAGACATTTTAGCCCATGGTAATAGTCTGGAAGGTTAGTTGGGATGCAGGGTGCCGGCAACAGGTCTATATCTTCTGATCCATTTCCTGGAGACACAGTGAGGTAGATCGTCCACCCTGTGCACTGTAGTGCAGGACACATCTAGTTGAACGTACATGTTACGCTGTAGTCTGAAGTGGCACTTCCTGGCAGTTGTCCTGGTGAGGATTATATTACAAATGGAGGAAAAGTGTTCGGCCTGTGAGGCTCAGTTGTAAAGAATAAGGGCCAAAAAGTTGACTTGTAAATGACCCACACCACCACATTGATGGTGAAATATTCTGGTGGGGGGCACTGAAAGTGATATGGGGATTTTCATCCACCCAGTGCCGCCAAATTCCAATGGTTTAGTCACTACCACTTGAGGTGAAAGCAAGCTATCAGTCCACGATGATGTTCTGAAGGAGGTGTACATCCTCATCAAGAAGGGTTTCCATCAAAGTTATATAAAGGCCGTTAATCTCTTAGCTTTCTAGGAAGCAAATCAGGCCATAATTGTTGCCGGCCTGATGGGTCGCATGCTTTTTATGTCATCAGCAATTTACGTTACAGTTCTCGTTGGAAATCGCAGGCCCTGCTAGCCTGCCGTAAGGTATGAACAGTTTTCAGTAGACTGGATAAGAAAACCTCTAACTCTGAGGTCAAATGTATGAACACAAGTCGTGTTAGAAAGACTTTCGTAGATGGTGTAGCAACACGATCCTGAATAACGAGCAACTCGGTCTGTAGATCCTAATAAATTGGTTACATGGATGGGTGACGCGCGATCAGGATAACTTGCTCATAGAGACTTTGGTCCTACCGTGGAATTCCATTACAATTTGCCATGACTCATTTTTGATCGTTCGAATACACATTTGGCAAGGCTTGGTCGTTCTCTATTACCCACGATCACGAGTATCTTATGATGTTTCACAATTTGGTTCTAAACACCATATTTAATTCAATCGCGTAGATGCCCGAAAAGAGTTACTGAGTTTACAAGTTCCTCAGTTACCATACATATTCGTGCGTTAAGATAAGTATGTGTATCATGTACACCTGTAGCGATTCCAATTTTTGAAGTTGGACAGCGTGTTTAAGGATACACTATAGGTAGAAAGGTCTTCCGAGTTAAATCTATGTATAATTTTGTCTACATTTCAGAATATGGAATGAAAAATACCTTTCCAGTCCAAAAAACACATAGTTCGCACATTTTTACTTACTGTGATAAAATGAACTGTAATTGTCCCATTCTCATACACCTACTTAAAACATAGGTTTTATTTTGAGAATTTTGTCACATACGCAATACACAGCTCGTATACTAATTTGCTGAGACACTGTATATTATATAGTATAATTAATATATAATATATATTATTATATATATATTATATAATAATAATTATATATATATTAATATATATATATATATATTATAAGTATATATATATACCGATATATTATATATATTTATATATATGATATAATATATATATATATGATATGATTATATATAATAATTATATAATATATATTATATATTATATATATATATATTATATATATATATATATATATATATATATACGATATTATATAAATATATATATTTTAATTAATTAAATATACAGTATATATATATATATATATATATATATAATTATATTATATATTATAGATACCGTAATAATATATATATATATATATATATATATATAATATATATATAATATATATATTATATATATTATATATATGATTATATTATATATTAATTTTAGTTTTTTATATTAAGAAAATAAATTATAATATATATTTATATATATATAGCATATCTGGTAGATGCTGTACTGTGATCTAAATATTTTCTGAAAATATTTTCTAAGTTCAAAAAAAAATTTCTAAGTTCAGAAAAGTTAAGTAAGTAAAGTTTTTAAGAAATTCTGAAGATATTTTGAAAAGTTATAGCCTGAAACTTCACTAAAAATTTCTTAAAAAAATAAACTTAAGTTTAAAAAGCTTGGAGAAATTTTTTGAACTTAGAAAATTTTTGTCGAAAAAAAGTGATTTGAATTATTACATTATAGCCAGATAATATATATAAATAATATATATATTATATAATATATATATATATATATATATATATATTATATAATATATATATTTACTTTTAATATATATAATATATATATACATATTTCTACACCACTCCAGGTAGGACCTTATCGCACCTGTCAGTTGGCGCTATCATACTTTACTTTGCCTCGAAACTCTATGATGCATGGAGCACTCTAGAAAATTTTCAAGCATAGATGGGGCTTTCAGCACTAGTCACTCAGGAGTATGATATCGTGTTCTAGGTGCAAATTCTTTCCGATGCTGGTCCCAGGAGTTATGTCAGGCACAAAAGTAAAGGAGCTGAGCTTGCTGCACCCTCGTCACCCTAGGAATCTTGTGCAAAAAAAGTCTTCTTATGTTCTAGTGTATCAAAAGATCCTTTCTTCTTCTATATATATATTATATTATATATATATATATTATATATATATATATATATAATTATATATATATATAAATATATATATATACTATATATATATATATATAATATATAATTATATATAATATATATATATATATGGATATATATATAATACTATATCAGGTTAAATCTAAATGATATTGCGAAAAAATTCAGCATGATATTTCCTTAGGTTAAATATAAGTAATGTGTCAAGAACATTTTCATGAAACGCTGTATTCTTAAATGCTTAGGCAATGCTCAGGATAGTTTTATTTATAAGTGGCAAAACAGAAACTAATTTGGAAGAGGTCTATAGCTACCGGACAATATCCATGTAGTTTTTGCGAGTCCAAGGTAGCTAGAGTAAATTCATCGCAAGAAGTTCGAATGGAAAGGAAGAAGATATTTTAAGTAGAGGAGGCTTAATATTGTTTTCTCACTTTTTTTGCAAGAAGTTATTTGCAAGAAATCTATCCGATCTTAAAACCGTGAGTATGAAAACCTTTATATAATATTATATATACTATAATATGATTTATATACTTATTATATATATTAATAGTATCTATAATAGTCATTAATATGTATACTATATTATATATATATAGTTATATATAATTATTATATTATAGTAAATCTGGTCTACCTAGTTCGGCCCCTTTCATAAGTTACATTAGTGTAGTAGGTTACGATAAACTTGTGTCTTCCAATAGTCCATTAGGTTAGGTCGTCCTTGGTGGGTTCTATAACCATTAGGTTAGGGCGAACTATTGGTCTTTTACAAAAGTACCCAGTGCTGTTTAGAGCAAACTTGAGGGCTTAACAAAAAAATCCATTCGTGTTTAGTGCAATTTAGGGGCGCTATTAAAGTCTAGGTTAGGATAAAGTTGGTTTAGGTAGACACAAATATTATAATATTATAGTTACATATTTGATAAAAAAAACATATAAAAATAACTATTAGTAGAATATATATATATATATAATATATAATATAGTCATATATATATAAAAATCTCTTATATCGGTATATCCATCTTGATATATCGATATAATCGAATGATCAATAAGCTCAGACGGAAGATTGAATTACCAAAGTGTATATTGACATCCCAAATATAATAAGTATAATTAAAAAATAAATATTATATATATAATGATTTACATATATATATATTGAATAATATAAATAATAAGGTATATATATAATATTTTATGAGTTTATTATATTATAAAGAAAATTATACAACACTATAAACTAATATCCTAAGTATAATCCATATATATCATCCACAATCACTAATGATTTTTGCTCAACTATATATATAATATCATTTTTATAATACACCCAATTTTATAATCCCACAAATTCGTATATAATATATTATTAAAATGGAATTAAGATTAAAATCAATATAGAGAAACATGCTGATATACACATCTAAATTAATCTAATGAGAGTATAACGAATTATGGAAATAAAATAAATTATTTATGTTTATTTTTGACTCATGAATAATAATAGTGATAATAATTAATATTACAATTTAATGAGCTAATTAAATATATAAATTATTAGAATAAATGTCTCTAGATATGTAATTATTGAATAGAGTCAATAATAAAGTCAAGTTAAATAAAGCGTAATTCATAAGTAATAATTAATTGAATAATAAAATTATTGTACATTATAGTGAACAATAAGAGTAGATTGAAATATATATTTCCTCATTTCTGTAAATATATACGGTACTGTTTATTTGTTTTGAATAAGAATTAATGGTGTAAATCTAACAAATGAGATAATATAATTATATTACGTAACTGTATTGATCTTATGTGTGATAATATAATTTAATATAGTTAGATTAAAAGTAATGTAAATTATATTTATACTCTTATAAGATATTCACTGATAAATAACTGCCATTCTAGGTTGTTTAAATTAGTGAGCTTGATAATATGTGGGTACTAGAGCTTAAGTAAGGATATAGAGTTAAGCTTTTAGTATGATGATATTGAAATAACGTTACTACACTTTAGGTTTGATATATTAGTTATTAACTATGGTGATGTTTAAGTTGAGCTTATATTCGTATTTCTTAATTAAGAGTGCAGTTACGGGATCATTTCCCTCTTACAGTAAGTTCGCTTTCGTATTCTAGATATATAGCTTTGTTTTTCACTTTTTGGAGAAATAGTTAAGATAGAAAGCATATTTCTCTAGCTGATGATCAAGATTGTCTCTAGGATACTTATTAAAGAGCTTTTGTATGTAAAGACTTGTTATGAGTTATTGTATGTACTCAAATTAATTCGCCTCCGAACGTCGAGGGCATCTATCACGGCCATTAAATGAAAATAATTTTGTGGGGAAAACGGCTTATATATATTAGTTATATGATAATTCTTTCATGATTTAGATTATCTTTTTATGAGTTATACTCAGTGTCAAACAATACTGTATCAATTTGAGTAAGAACAATAAACCTCTGATATGTAAATGTGTAATTTAATGTGTACCCATTATATTCTGTAAGTAGCCCAGCGACACGTCTACTATATCCTCTCTCCTCCAACCTACACGAGTGATGGCATCGTTATCCGCCCACCTATCTTGACTGTGACAGTGTGCGATTTATATCGGGTAAACTTATTATGGACAATCCTCTATATATAGCTCGAGATCATGAATTCTTCATACTTGCTGAGAGAGATAATGATAGTATTTTGTAGTATTATTTTAGCATGCTTAGTTACTGATTAACTTATTTTTATAATAACTTTTTTTAAGACTACAATTTGTGATAAGTTACTTTATATTAGTTTAAATTTATTATAATTTTATTTATGTCTATTACATTTCGTTATTTATTATATATTTTGTGTGAGTAAACTCTATAATATAATACCAATAATATTATATTTTATAAGTCTTTAAGTATCTTTTCTCTTTCACGTTGATAATTCTATAAAATAATTTAACATGAAAACTAACTACGATTCAATAAGCTTAGGTATATATTGAATTAGCGGTTCACATGATACAATGTATATATATAATTTAGCTCAATAAATATTAAATATTCTTCAAAATATAAACACAGGTATTCCTGTTTAATGTAATGTAATAATAATATTGAAGTATAAAATAAATATAATATGCATTATTATCAATAATATAGAAGGATCAGGATGGTAATTATCTCAATATATAAATATACTTTTATAGTATTTTGAAATTCCTATCAATAAAAAATTGAATAAATATAAACCATTTAAAGAGCTTTATATCTACAATATATTGAAACTCCTAGTCATAATATAAAATACAACATAATTTTGGAGTATTGTAAATCAATATTCAATAAATTAAAAATGCATAACGAAGTATTCAATATTAGATGTACCATTAGCATAATAATAGATCTGATTGATTGTTAGATGAAGTGTCAAATATTACTTACAAGTTTAGCATTTATACACAAGTAATTTTGCAATATGTATAACTGAAAAAAATTCATCTTTATATATAGAACGAAAAAAATTAGAATTATGTTCACAATTTAACTGGTATAATTAGGAAGAAGAGCGCACATGAGTAGCCCTAACCTTTACTATATATATAATAATATTGTGCGAAGAACTCTGACACGCGCTTGTGTTCAAGAATTAAAAACCTAGGCTATTTCGGCATATATCATTGTAATAAGAACTAAATCATTGATACCATCCTTTTGAACGCTTAGCAGAGAGTAGTATTAGAGAAAACTAGCACCCTTTAACCATTTATATTGCCAATGTCATCTGATGTCCGTGAGCGTTTATTAAAATAATTTACACATAAATAGCCTAAAATATTATACATCGAATTATCTCTATCCTCCTATGGCCAGCAAAAATCGTAGTCAGCCTAAAACTTTACTGGACTATGGGTGCCATTCACGTATATCAAGATAGAGACAAAGAAATATATAGATAAAACTTTTTCTCTACTACCAAATGTTACTCAACTTTGACTGATACTATGCTTCTCTCAAACAGATTTTTTTCATATATAACTATATTTATAGCGTAATGGACTATAATATATAATAAAGTTTATCCACAAATGATATAATGTAATGAAATAAAGTTCCATAGCAAACTTTCTCAAAACCTCATTTTGGGCGGATAAGAATTTATGAATATAAGTCAACATGTATAAATGCTACACAACGTTACAATTTATATTATTAACCTTGGAAAGTAACTTAATACATCAGACAATTATCACAAACAAATCACCAGTTCCTGGAGTACTTATAAACTTATTATGCATATTTTGTGCGAAAGCAACACCTTATCACTAGAAAGATATCAAAGTCTATAACGGATGTAACAATCCATTGTGGTCATCACTGTATATATCAATAGTGTATAAACTACTATATAGATTATAATCTATTAACATTAAACTCATACAGATAAACTCATGTTCAACCCAATTATCACATCATTAGATAAGTAGTTCGAGTGACGAATGGATCTTGTGAGTATGTGTGTTTTAGTCTTTTTTTGGTGCTGCCGAAATATAACATATATTAGGACTATCTTCCTTAAACATCTATTTTAAAATATTATAAATGATAGTTTAAACGTGTACACATTATCACTAAAACGTTTGAGTCTGGAGATTATATATATTAGAATTTGGTAGATAATCTCCTAATTAGTGCATGTTTTTATGAATTAACTCTGAGCCGAAGTCGACCAATACTTCGCAAAATATAAACACGAGGATCGGCCACGTTTAAAATTCAGGTGATAATATAATAAAAAAATGGAATATCAAAGTACAATGAGGAAGACGTGACGCCACTCCTAAAATCCTTACACATAGTTACTTATAACACTGAGTCATTTATATATGAGAGAGACTCATGCTCTAACAAGATATACGTTAGTGAGATTACTTATCTAATTTTAGAATGAGATCCATTTACTAACAGGTGGTTTAACGTTCCCTAATATCTATAATCTACTGTCGCTAATAAATTAAATCTGATATCGCAAATCACGTACTCGAGCTCTCACTCTCTCTCTATTCGAATTTTAAAGATGCTAACTTGCGATTGAATGGATGTACACCGAGAGCTGTATAGAAGATTTACTAACCACATGCTCAATTTCCCGTCAACTCACAGGACGGATTCGTACATGCTTTTTAATATAAGTTTCAAATTGTCAGTAATACATCATAAACATAGGTTTAATGCTGGATTCAAGAATAAATAACCTAGAATATCATCAAGTTTTGAACTTGAGGATTGCTATTTTACAGAGAGTGTATGTTTATTCTATGTAACAGTGATACTCATCATCATAATATCATAATTATATTATAATTATAACTATTAAAACATTTTTATATATATTTGAAGAATTTAAACTTTAATAGGAAACATGAGTTAACAAGCAATAACCTTATCGTATATATACTATATGCACAATTGAACATAGTTTTCAGTTTAACTCAAACGTAAATGGACAATCTCATTATATAAGCAGTTATTGTGTTCGTACTCAAACCAGATTTGCGATTTATAAATCAATTCACACGCAATGGATTATGACCCCGAAGAAAAATATAGCATAAATCTCTCTATTTTGTTAATGTATGAAACCCTCTCCAGCCTTATTAAAGATGATTAATATTTTTTTTTTTATTTTATTTCTCTACAACATAATGCTAATTTATGTTATATTAAAAACTTATTCTGAGACGAACTATAGTATCTATATATAAATTCCAGTATACCTACCTTCTATACGGACTCTCCCTGAAGCTACGAAAATTTTAACTGTGAGTAGAAACAAATCTTTAAATTGATTATCACATATAATGTAGATACTTTATCTCAATTCTGATTTCCTTTGTTATTAGCGTGACAATAGTTATGTAATTTGTAAAAATATTACTTTAGTTAAAGCCACCCTGTTTATATATACGGTATACTTATAAATGGATATTTACCATGAGCGCTATTGAGTTTATTATTTTAATACTCTCCATAGTTATTAGTATATCTTTGGAGGTATAATTAGCATATTTATATTTAAAGATATAAATAACAGAATAAACATAATTAGATTTATTAAAAGATATCATATTATATTGTGTTATATTGATAACTTTTCAGACGATGGATAAGCGATTAAAAATCTATGTTTCGAACATTTTTATAATACATCATAGATATTGCGAATGAGTACTTAATAATCCATATATATTCAAGAAATTTATAATATGATATAAAATAATATAAAACTGACATAAGTTAATATATTAATCACTATCTTAGATGCTTAATTATATGTTGTATATTAGATATATTGTGAGAGGGTTCTAAATTAAGTTTCATCAGTATATTGCCTTACGTGGATGAATTTTTTAGTATAAATATGTAGATATATGATAATAATTAACTATTAAGGATAATTTGAATGTTTTTGGATACATACAGTGATGAATCGAAAAAAGGATAATTATTTATTATATAGATAATAGTTTGATTTGTGAATAGTAATATATTCCTATAATATAAAAGAAACTACATCAAAATTTACATAAACGGTTACCCTTAGCAGTACAGAAAATATATAATAGTTAGATAATAAGTTATTCAAAAATAATTATATTCCAATAACTGTGTAATAATTTATAATATAAGCATAATAAAATATATATCATAGAACACTATTAGAAATATTTTATAAAAATAATGTTGTACACCATTTTGAAAAATAACAAATTATATTATATAAATATTACTTAGTAAATGATATTATAGAATATTTATTGAATTCAGTAATAGCGATTGGAGATAATCATACATTGGATCTTAACTCTACTTATGAGAATAGAGATAAAGGAAGCAAAAAATTTTTTTTGTCCTCAATAAGATTCTATTAATTATATAATGAACTCAAACTTCAAAGTTGATTTGGTAAAATACGATTAGTGGTGGTAAATAAACTATACAAGAAATTTAGTGTTATGATGTATATCTGAATCTTGTTATAAAAAATGTGAGTGAATTCTAAGCTCAATATCTAGTAAATAATTCTAAAATTATGGTGAATTACATATTTACAATATTTTCATGAAAAATATTAAATAGCTTAATCTAGTAAGGCAAAAAACTTATAAACTAAGATTGATAAAACCTTATCTTATATTGATATATATAAGGATAAATTATTTTTAAGCAGTTAAGGTAAAAAACTTTATAATGTATGGACTTTCATTTATATAACATTATAAATAAATAATATAATATATTAAAATTAAAAAGCTAAAATATTTATTGATATTTACAGATGAGAAATAAAATTTTGACTTGGTTAAATATTGCATAATAACGCATAATGATATTAATATTAAAAGATATTGAAAAATGATAGAATTTACACGTATTAATGATAATATTAGTATTACAGGTAAGTGTGCCCATTTTTGCTAGTCAATAAAATAAATTTTAATATTCAGTAAAAAAATAAAAAATATATATATAGGTAATCTAGGTAAAAATGGGAAAAGTATATTTGATAGAAGCTGAACTCACGTGCGTGGATGATATACTGATAAAATCGAGCAAATGTCTATCTAAAGGAGACTAACAGAAGGAGCAGATCAAACGAGGAAATATGTGAAAAGACGAAGGAGCTCAAGATAAGAAAGAAATTAATGACTATAAAAGATCAAAAAAGCGGGTGGCAGTGTCTTGGCGGCACAATTCCACACCAACTCACATTACGTCAGTGTGTGACAAACCTCCAAAATTTAAATGAGCAAAGAGTGAAATAAAAGATTTCATAAAATTTTGAATATATAAGTGATAACTGGAAATGATAATAGCTCACAGCGAGATACGAATAAATATATCCTATAATCGAGTATAAATAGACTCGTGATTATTGAGAAATGTTTAATATAAACGATATAATTATTCTCAGAGCGAATAATATAAAATAACAAGTGTAAAGGTGATTAAATAGGACATTATATAGTGAATCAATAAACTTATAAGATTAATGTGAGCAGAATACAATATGAGTTGTATAAAGGCATTACATCTCTCTAATAAAATTTAGTACAGAGATCTAGTTTTTGGTCGCGAGTGCAGATATCCCTCTAATTTATTAAAAATATAAAAAAAGAACAATATGTTATGATTAGTTGTAATGTACGAGATTTAAGAAGCATATTAGAGAATATTTAAAAATTTTAATGATATATTACATACATATTCTGGTTTGTGGACATAACGTTGTAACGTGATTAGAGATAAGGGAAAGATAATATATATAACCCAATATATTATATTAGAAATACTAATTGACATAGGATATAAGATAATGGAGCTATAAGTGTTAAGTAAGTTTAAAGAGTTGGATTATACAAGAATTATTAATATATAGAATATATTATATATCACACCCAGAAATATGGAGCCATAGTCTCAGTTATTTAA
>JABUQX010020325.1:35000-37113 GCA_015478945.1 Trachelipus rathkii | reverse complement strand
CTGCTGAAGCACACCAGCAGAATTTTCCCTACGGCAGTGACTAATATTCGCAGTTATTAATATATATTAGTGTTATAAAAGCATTTTTGATTTATATATAAAAATTTTTTCAATAAATATGGCCTAATATATATATATATATATATATATATATATATATATATATATAATATATATAAATATATATATATATATATATATTATATATAAAAAATATATTTATATATATATAAATTATATATATATATAATAATATCATATATATATATTATATATATATATATAATTAATATTAAAAAAATTAAATTTCAATTGAAAGAAATGCATTTGCTTACTTTATTTAGAAATGTTTTGAGGATCTACCTTTTCTTTTATGAATATTTTTATCTTTTCTAACCAAAGACCAAATATAGTCTCCCATCATGGCACAATTCCATCGTCCCTGATACCGCTTTTCCATCGTTTGAATATCCTGGTGGAATCTTTCACCATGTTCCTCACTAACATCCCCTAAATTCTCCCGAAAGAAGTCAAGATGCGAATGTAACATGTGTAGCTTTAAAGACATGCGGCAACCCATAATTTTATAACATTCAATAAGCTTCTCTATGAGCTGTACATAATTGGGATCTTTATTGTTTCCTAAAAATCCATGGACAACATTACGGAATGCAGACCAAGCATCCCTTTCAAAACTACTCATCTTTTCTTCCAACGTTGATGACTTTAGTAAGGTAGCAACTTGGGGTCCAGTAAATATGCCCCCTTTGACTTTAGCATCTGACAGTTTAGGAAACATAACACGGATTTGTTGAAAAGTCTCCCCTCCAAAATCTAAAGCTTTCACAAATTGCTTTGCTAAGCCTAATTTTATGTGAAGAGGAGGTAGTAAAACCTTTTTAGGCTGCACAAGAGGGTTTTTTACTACGTTGAATGCACCTGGCTGTAGATCCGTGCGCATTTGCCAATGTACTTTGTTGTAATGATCTGCAGTTGCCCTACTATCCCATAAGCAAAGAAAACAAGAATATTTAGTAAACCCACCCTGCAAACCTAACAAAAATCCTATCATTTTGAAATCACCACATACATCCCACTGAAATTCATTGTAGTTAATCTTTTCAAGTAAATGCTTAACATTTTCATAATCCTCTTTCATTTGGACAGAGTGTGCAACAGGTATTGATGGATATTCATTTCCATTGTGAAGCAATACAGCTTTTAAGCTTCGTGTTGAGGTATCAATAAACAAGCGCCATTGAGTAGGGTTATGTTCCACACCTATAGCTGTAAATAAACCTTTCACTTGATTGCAATAACATAAGCCATTATCCATAGCATAGTATGTAGCAAACTCTAAATGTCGACTTCTATAAGCAGTACTTTTGCAATCCTTATCAAGTAAATGCCATTCCTTCATTCTTGAAGTAAGGAGCTCTGCTCCTGATTTAGTAAGTCCTAAATCCCGGATTAGATCGTCAAGTTCTTCTTGGTTGGGGAAATGAGGAGAAAAGTTTTCTTCATCCATTTCATCAGAAAAATCGTATCCTGAGGAATCATTAGAGTCATTAGAGTCAACGGACATATCCTCTTCCTGAAAAATAAGAAGAAACCTTATTTGAATGTAAGTCTAATTTCATTTTAATACTTTTTTTTATATTTTTTTCATTAATGAAAGAAATTCAATTCAAGATTTTTGCTTACATATAAAGGCGGCTGAGGTATAGGTAAGTGTTCATCATGAGGGATGGGGGCTATTGATGAGGGTATGCTTGGATATGGAAGAGATTTCCTTCCTTTAGCCTTTCTATACTTTGTGACATCTACCATACAGTAATAGCAGTCACTATTGTGATCCTTCGGCTCTCTCCATACTCTAGGAATAGCGAAAGGCATTGATCTTCTTGTTCCTCTTAGCCATCCTTCCAGCGTAGATTTGCAACTTCCACATATAATATGCGGTGCCCAATGTTTGTCTTGGTCACCCATAGACATTCCAAAGTACAATCGATAGGCAATCCAATATTTGGTTCCTTTAACAATTTTAGTAGAGAATTGCTTGGGACCAACATAGTATCCGCATACATAGCAAAAAACATTTGGTGAATTTTTG
>JABUQX010020325.1:17500-22500 GCA_015478945.1 Trachelipus rathkii | reverse complement strand
AAAATATAGCACTTACTTGAGGCTTTCATTATTCTTATTTAAGAATATTTATTACATTGGAACTCTCCTACATAATAATGCTATAAATGATAATAATTGGGTAGATTTACTTAGACAATAATTTTAAGAATCGCATGTGAAGAAAAATCCCTTTTCCTACGATAAAAAATTACAACTCAGAGAGAAATTTATTTATGACGATGAGAGTGATGTGTCTATTTTATTTTCCACCCTCTTCCCTCAAAAAATTGAGGAAAGACTTGTTTAAAATTGTAATCTAAAAAACAATGATATTTATAAAACTAAATGCTTGTAGAATTAAAACTGTGAAACAGACACCGAAAGGTCTTCCGTTAAACTAGGTAGTAAAAATTCCTTTTAAGGAAAGAAATTACTGTTTAACCTATATATTTTAACAAAACTTAAATTAAAAGCCGCTATGTGAGGTCTTTATGACCGGGTGAAGAAATGCATGATTGGGAATTTTGTTGTTAAATTTAGTGTTTATTGGTAATGTAAATAATATAATTAAATATGAGCAGTTACTCTCTGGATGAAATTGTAGTAAATGTAAAATTTTTAAATAAGTTATATATATTGGTATATCATTTTATCAAAAAATTTTTATTTTTAATATATATAAGGAAAACCTATTTCTTTTAAATTCTTTTTTGTTTTTAAATGTAACAAGATCTAAAACATATCTTGAATTTAAATAAAAAGGACAGAAATTAACCGGTAAATGAGAAAGGAAAAAAATACGTTTCTGTTTACAATGAAAGTGGGAGGAGCTAATACCAACTGACAAACAAGGGGGTGGGGTATTGAGCTGCCTAAAGACCAAGGTAACTACAACAAAAGAAAAAGTTGTCGGATATTGTTTCGTAAGTAGGATAAAGTCTGCGGAACAATCTAACCAACATTGAAACAATTTAAATAATTTTGGTAAAATTCCCTAATTTTGAGAGAAAATAAAGGGAAATACTACTTTGAACTTCACTTACAATTAAAAATATAAAAATTTTAATGTAAGTAAGGCTGGCTACAGCACTTGTAAGGTCACCATTTGTAACAAAGCTCAATCTTGAGACTTCCTGTCCAAATAAAATTAATGTATGAAGCGAATATTTGAAAATTTGTAACCAACGCACTATGTGTGTATTTCTGGTACTCCACTGTTAAAAGCTTGTTACGCATAGGCCCTCTAAGAAGGTTAATGTGTATTTAGTAATCTAAATTTTTCCCATATAATATAATAACCTGTTTCATTTCTTTATATTAGTTTAAATTAAAACTAGTTAATCAGCATGTTAGTTCTAAGCTGGCAGCGCTATAGCCACAAGCCGGAAAAGATCACAGTTTCAACAAGGATTCGTGCTGACAGGATCGCCAAGAGCCTAGCCCTTCCCGCCGGGCCCCCATTTTTATATAAAATAAATATCTAAATTAAGGTGGAAAATTCACCAATTAATGACCCCGTAAAGTGATCATTTGTAAGTTTCTTTTTAATGAAACAAAATTGTCCTGATATCATATAGTAAAATTAAATAAAAGCAATGTTGAGTGAGATCTGCAGGAATTATTGAGCCAATGCTTCCACCCAACTGCCATCGTTCAGAATTGTATAATAGATGGAATCAAATATGTGTTTATTTTGTGTATTGTTAATAACATGTCCATTGAATTTATAATATAAAGAAATTATTTATATATGTGACCAAAAGAAAAATGGATGTCGATACAGTAATTTTTAACCTACTTATTTAATAAATTTTAATCTGAGGGAGATAAATTTTCCGAACCATCTTAGTCCACGAGTTACTTACCATTGATTGAAAGCTCACTGAATGGTCTCTTTGAATGATCCTCAATTCTTGTGTCGCGCTGGCTCTTATTGTCGTTTGGCGTCGAAGCGGTGCCTTTTCATTGGAGATTTGAGCTTCGGGATAGCCAGAAACAGCACAGAGCAATGGTCGGAAGTAGAAACCTGGGGAACGATTGAAATACTTTACCTATTTGCATGAAATATGGATTAAGAGCGACTATGCGCTGGGGCGTTATCGTGATGCAGATTCACATAGTTTTTACGAGAAATGCATCACAGGAATAGGGTGAACACGGAATCAATAGTATTCTTTGTACTCTTGCCCTTCAGGTGCGTATTCGTGATGCAAGATGCCACTAGGAATCGAAGAAAACAATCAGCATTATCTTGATTTTGCTCCTCACCTGTCGTGCTTTCTTGGGTCTCGATGAGGTTAAAAGCTTCCACTGTCATGACAGGACTTTGGGTCCTGGGTGTACCCATATATCCAAGTTTCATCTCCAGTTATCACAGTATTGAGGAACTTCTGCAATCCTTTTGATTGATTTTAGCTGTCTTGTGCGAGGTCAATCTGACTCTATTTATTCATACGAAATAGTTTTGGCACAAATTTTGGCAGTCCCCTTATAATCCTAACAAATCGTGTAAAATTACATAAACACGAATCTTTGCTGATACCGAATGTCCATCAGCAATTTCAACTCCTGTCAAATCGGCAACCTGGGAATTAGCAATGGACATCACTTTCCTCAATTGTTTCTGAATTCCTGCTTGTTGACGGCCTTCTTGAACGAATATCATTCTTGGATGGCGTGCAGTCATTTTTAAACCTATTGTATCAGTATTTTTGTATCTGCGAATTGTTTCAGCCTGCATATCACCAAGCTTCTGGAAAAAAACTTGATGCAGTATCTTTGCTCAACACTTTCCGTCATCGTGCTCAAAATAAAACGTTGACCTTCACACACAATATTACCTCACTCGGCATCGGCCTGTCTGCGACTGACGTGTCTAGAAAGCCTAAAATACAACCTGCGTGCCCACAAATGTTCCCTACACCTTTCATTTCAGTGATGAACCAAAGTTTACCCTCTGGATGAACTAGGAAAAAAGATTTTTTTTTAAATAATAATAATAATAATAATAATAATAATAATAATAATAATAGTAATAATAATAATAATAATAATAATAATAATAATAATAATAATAATAATAATAATAATAATAATAATAATAATAATAATAATAATAATAATAATAATAATAATAATTAAAGGAGAAAAGGTATTAGCGTATTACAGTATTTACAAATATTTATGTGTGTGTGTGTGTGTAGGTGTGTGTGTGTGTGTGTGTTTAGATACCTGCAGGGCAATGATATGAGCATATCAAAAATTCTTACGTTATACCTTCAGCCAAGGGTCTTCATGTCTTAGTTTCATGCCCGCCCTCTCAAAGAAAATAAAACGTTTTTTATTTTCAAAAGAAAAGTAATAAATTTATAGATTTAAATGTTAAAAGCTGTATTTTTCAGAAAAATTGTTTTTTAATTAAAGTCATTTTAAGATGGTGAATTTATAGTGTATGAAATTAACATCAGAGGTATAATGTCCAACCTGAAAGCATCTTTTTTTCCTTAGTCAACATCTCCGGAATATCTGTTGCCAGAGAAATTGAAAACATTAAATCAGACAGAGTATATTTGAGATCAGACGTAGAATATTTGACATCAGACATAGAGTATTTGACATCAGACATAGATTATTCTGTCACAGATTGTGCATCCAAATTTGTTTTCTGCTCCATTGCTGTTAATAAAAGCATATGACTGATATAGCATGATTGGCTGTATTTATGTATTGTATTGTATTGATGATAATTTTGAGATTATTGAAAAGTTAGATGGCCTGTATCCCACGAAAGGAACTGCAAAAGGGTGAGACATCCTTGAAGTTTGATGGTAGTCTTAAACGCTTGAATCTGAATTTTGTAGTATATCTTAAGTCATAACAGATGTTATACCTGCTATGATTGGAAAACAACAAGAACTTATTCCTCTGATAAAGAAATGAAAAAGGCCTTATAATCAATGAGATTTCACTGATATGCAAATTCGCTAAATTTCGATGATGTAATGAATAATGTCGTAATAGCTGTGAACTATATCATGTCCCCAGGACTAAACTGCAGAAGGTTTCAAAATTTTTTAAATAAAATAAAGATGTTCTTTATTTTTCTGATGTTTGTCGACTTTCTTGAGTAAAAATTTTGGAAAGGATTTTTGACCTGAAAGAAGACGTGCAAACTTTTAGTGAAAGTAAAGGCAAACTTGTGTGTCAGGTCAATAATTAAGTGATTTTGATTTCCTGACTGACTTTGCGAAGAATCTTAATAATTTGAATACAAGATTGTGAGGAAATAGGATCTTAATAAGCAATCTTTATGAAAATATCAGAGCTATTGAAAGCATAGTCAGTTTATGGGAAAGTCAGCCCAAGAAAAATGATCCTTCTCATTTCCCAAAACCGTTGAAATGTGATTATGCTGAAATGACCAAGAATACAACAGCATCGTATTATCCAGTGTGACAGATACGTTCAAGTTAAAATTCATGGATTTAAAAAAATGGAACAATTTAGTTTGCAATTCAACACAGATTTAAAAGAGAAGTTTCGCAATCTGAGGCTCTTGGAATTCTATTATAAACATGTTGACAAAAACATACCTTACCAGAAATTTTATTACATGCGTTGAAGATGGTCTCAGTATTCAAGAGCAGATATGTCTATGAATAGAAGTTTACGAGATTGGAAATAATAAAATCAAAAGCAGGAACCAGAATCACTGAAGCTCACTTTGAAAATACTCAGAGTTTCAACGTCAAAATAGGAAGTGATATCGACAAACTGGTTAATAAAAAACCACGCCAAACGTCTCCCAACTATATATATATATATATATATATATATATATATATATATATATATATATTATATATATATATATATATAATATATATAGTATTTATATATATATATATGTAATATTATATATATATATATATATATATATATTATATATATATACTATATATATATATATATATATATATATATATATATATATATATATATATATATATATATATATATATATATATATATAATATATA
>JABUQX010020325.1:0-10000 GCA_015478945.1 Trachelipus rathkii | reverse complement strand
AATTTATCAAAATAGCTAAGTTGAAGGATTAGGCGGTGTTGCGAAGGAGATGGCAGCCATGTCAGGCCGTTAGATAGTGGATTATAGAGCCAGGTAATCACGGTATTGTAGGGTGTTAGGGGATGTATGGGTATTGAAGTGAGGAGGTGATGGGGGCGCGTGGTGACGGCAGGATGGATGGAGAGAGGTGAGAAGGTGTCGAGTGGTGAATTGCGAGAGTTAGAACGAGGTAATACAGCTGTAGAACGACTGTCCGTGACTGAGTTTCAAATGCAGAGCAAAGTGAACGATGAAATTAGAACAAGAAGAGCAATCCGATGTGGGATGAGATCATAGACTGAAATAGAAAAGAGTCAAGTTAATAAAGAGAGGTACCTGTCCTTGGAATTGAAAAAAGATAAAAGAGATTAAAGAGAAGAAACCCAAGATGTTCTCCACTAATATGATAAGTCATGAGGATTCTTTTTCAGAGGTTCAAAAACAAAAGCAAAACAAAAAAGAAAACAACACAAAATAAAAATAAACAAAGAATATGAAAAAAGAAGAAAGAAGAGAAAAGAAAAATTAAACAAAAATAAGAAAAAAAAGAAGATTCAAAAAGAGGATACCGACGAACTACGATTTCTTTGGAAACCAAACTGGAAGGAGAGTTCCTGAAAAAGAACACTGGGGCTGAGATTAGCTATATAGGAAGATCGAAGACAAAAAAACAAGATAAAATATGTTGCGGTTTGGATACACGAATAGTGAAAATTCGTGCTGCCGCTGCCATGAAGTCTAAGGTTTGAAGAGGAAACTGGAGAATAGAGACAGATTTATAATGAAGTTTCTAATAAGACAATTCGCGATTACTATATTCACTTCTTTTCTTTATATTTATGTGGTAAGACAGGCATTTTTTGATTATTTCTCTGTAAGGAATAGAACAGAACCCGCACAAGAATATGAACAGATCAAAGTTCCTAGCAATGCAAAGGAGAACAAATCCATCTGTATATGATATGAGTAAATGATAAGAAAACAAGGAAGTAAGCAAAGAAGGAAGAAAAGAGAGAAAGAAAGCAAGATAACGATTTTATCTTGTTTATTTTTGTGGAGGAAGAGTGTGGCGAAGTCACGATTCATGGTTGGAATTTAAAGTCGGAAAAAGAAAGGAAAAGAAAACGATTTATTTGTTCGTTTGTGTTTGATTGTTTGTTTTGGTTTCCCTGTTTTATTTTTTTGTTTGTGCGCGCGAGCGGTCTCATGTTTGTTTTGTATTTGTTTATATCAGGGCTGCGGAGTCGGAAAGACAAGAGTATTTGATCTGTGTTTTTTTTTTTTTTTTTTTTAAAGAAAAAAATAGAATCTTTTTAAAACTTTTTTTTTTTTCTGCCATGTTTCTATGGATCCTCGTATCCGAATTATAAGACTTTATTCTCTGGAGATTTAGATCAGGGTTTAAATTACATGCAAAATTTGTTAGAGATTATATTGAATATATGTTTAACAGGTCCAGTTTCGTATCGTGTGATTAACAAATATAATAGACAGTAAAAAAAATAAAAAATTAAAAATTTCATTTAAATTTTTTTCAATTTTCTAAAATATTAGAAACTAAAAAAGTATAATTATTTTTATAATACTTAAAATGTTTTATTCTTTTTAATAATATTTTATTACTTAATTTTTAGAGTTTATTTGTTTTGTGAGATTTAATTTTTTTTTTTTTCATTGTAATTTTTGTTGTTTTATTTTTTGTTTTGTTTAATGAAGTGGTTGTTCTTTCGCCATATTGAATGTTTCTCCAAGTATGAATTAAAAGATGAAAGTATAATAAATAACCTTATGTTTTTTTTTTTTTTCTACTCTTCATTTATAGATGATTGTATCTTGTATTTCTTTTTGGTTTTTGTCTGTGGATAGTAGCTAACTCAGTGTTTGCTTCTATTCGCTTGGCGAAATGAGGATTAGCGAATATCATATATTCGTGCGCCAGAGAACAAGACAAGAATAATAAGAATTGATTGAGAGGTGGGTAGAATATTGAGAAAATATTTCTTTATTTGATGGCATTAGTGTAAGAAGAGGTAAGCACCGAGAAGAAAAGCGGCACTTTTTTGCTCTAAAGAAGTTGTGGTAGAGTTAAGCGATAGTGGTATTCTAAATAGAAGATCCGATGGTACGGAGGTGGGTTGTGGACAGGCTGATGATGTACAATTATAGTGGTCAGTGGAGCATGTGAACAGGAGATGAGTGTAGAGAGGTTTTGGGAAAAACTAAGAGCGAATTGAGGGGTGTGAGAGAGTGGCAGAGCCTGCTGGGGTCCAACGTGGTTGCGTGAGGCACCAGACCGATTAAAATGACTATTTAAACTCGACTTAGGAGGTGTTATACGTGAAACGGTTTTTGCCATTTATCTGCCGCGAACGCGCAAGAATCAGAAAGAGAGAGAGAGAGTTGAGCGTCGACGACCAGTAAGTGCGCATTGGGAACTATGATCCGATTAAATCATACACAACATAGGGAAGACTAATCGATATAATTCTTTAGGAGAATAGATGACGGTTAGCAAAATTTGGAGAGAAGAGTTATAGGACGATTTCAAAAAGAGCTGAAATAATCTTGTAGCTATCAGAGAGTTGGTTGTTGCTTGTGTCTTTTTAGTAAAAAAAAAAGTTCTTACATTGCGGGCATAGCCCTATATTTGGAGAGGGGAAACTGTCTGCTAAGGAGTGGTAATTTGCCGGTGAGCCTAGGAATACACGATACTAGGATATTGACACCGCTGCCCTTGCCAATGCGACGATACAATGCCTAGCATCTAAGCCTCAGGGAGGTAGCGTGAAGTATGTCGGTGGTGGTAGGTCTGAGGTACAAATAATAGAGAATTACCTGGGACATGGTTATTAATATATTATATTTCATTCTAATCTGTACCGCTTTTTCAAGCGCACCTTATTTAATATAATATAATTAATATATATAATTACATTTAAGTTAAATATGATATAAATTATGATATATGATATTAAAATTATATTATATTATATATATATATTATATATATATTATATAGTGAAATAAGAATATCTACATATCTTCGACGATAGATTGGAATTATTTAACGGTAAAAATAAGTGAGGAATGTATGTATAAAAAATGTCATTATAACATTAATATTAACACTATTTATTAACACAAGTGTGACTGTATGAATAAAACAAAAAATAAATATATAACAGACACAAGCTTCGTGTTCGTAATGCGAAAACACTTCGTCAGGGACTAGGAGGATTGAAAAAATTTTTTTCCATGAATGAGAGTGGCTACTTGAAATATTTAGGACTACTGGGTAAGAGGAATGGATACTTTTTGGGATGATTGGCACTGTTTTTAATGTAGATTTTGATTTTTCTTTCAGTTCTAATTTTCCAGAGAGCTTGATTTCTTTAGCGTATAGTTAGTTGTTCCAGATCAAATTGAATTTCTCCTTTCTGATAATTGAGAAAAGATTGTTTGAGTTTTTTTAATGAATGAAAGGATTACAATCAGGAGATTACTGTTTAATACTGATGTTTTGTACCGTTTTTTATGCATAAAAGAAGGTTGTATCGTTGTACGATTTTGTGAGTTATTAAGTGTGTCGGATGTTTATACCGACGTGAAAGAAATAATGAATTGTCTGTCTTTAATATATAGGTCAATCTTTGAATGTTAGCAGAAAACGAGATGACATAAAATATATTAAGATTTCACTAATAATGATGGTTTGGAGTCAAATTATCATAACATTATGAATGTATAATAAATGCCAGATCTAATAGTTTACGGGTATATATAGATTGAATAGAGTTATATAATAAAACTGTAGATTTCAAGATAAATAAGTTAAAGTATATCGATATTTACATAGTGTGATTTTGAGATTTGGAATGCAGTTCGATAAGGAATGTTTATTTGATAATATATTGGGGAAATATATGATAAAATGTTAATAGAATATGAAACTATTGTTATTAATATTAATTATATAATAATCGAATTTGAAATCTACGCTTTATTTATTATAGGTTCATAGGGGACTAATTATAAATTTAAATTGAAATTATTGTAAAGAAATCAGACTTCGGACGATTGATAAAATATTGATAGGCGCAAAGTATTAAAGAGCAACGAGAGAAAGCGATAAGCTCATGATCGCTATATTATTTTGATGGAAAAAAAATCGGAATTGAGCGGAGGAACCGGAATATATAAGGATTTGAAATATTTTGATATGTTTTCTTCAAACGAACTGAATGAGATATTGGAAGTGAACTGAATTTATTGTAAAATGTTATTGGTAAATAAGGGAAAGAAAAATTGGTAAAAACATTTGTTTTTCTTTAAGCTGATTTCATCATTGTGATCATTATTGTTGCGTGGATATCAGGCATGAACGTTCACATCATATATCTAGTTATTTTAAGGCATTAAAACATCAATCATAACATAACGGTTACCAAGAAATATTGGAAATGGAAATTTGGGAAGATATAGAAAGTTTCTATTAGATTCCATGAATATAATTTAACTAATACAGAGTGAAAGAAGATGATCACCATAGCAAACCAGAAAATTTGTTTGTAATACCAATATCCTGAAAAATTAAAAAATATGAAAGACTCACAATGATTTAAATTTTAAACAAAATAAATCAATCTAATTCGTTGATCATTACAATATTTAATATTATATACAATAAAATCAGTTATTACAAACAAATTTCTGGTTTATGACATGGGAGATCATCTCTTCACTTGTATTTAGATAACTAATTCATGGAACTAATAGCGAAGACTTATCGATAGGTCTTCCCAAAAATTTTCCAATAACCATAATCTGGTACAAGTATAATGTAAGATTGATGATTTTATGCACTTAATACCTCAGGGATATTAGATGAATAAACACAATATTAAACTATATTAAACAATATAATCACAATTGATAATAATATATTAACATTATGAAAGGCAAGTAAAATAAACAAAAATAAACATTTCTTGATCACACACTTATTTCATTGTAAAGATACAATTCCCAACTTTCAGCATTTACCGAAAACCATCTTCAAATCCTTCATATAATAATACACTGGTTCTCCAGCTCATCGATTTTTACACGAAATAAATAGCGGTCATGAGCCCAACACTATACCTCCGAATGCCTTAAACTTAGCACAGCCCACAGAATTAATTTTACAGAGCCGAATATAACGTTTTCTTGTGAAAACATTATTTCTTAAAATTATAAATGATCCGCCGCATAACCATATAAAATAATCAATACGTTAAAGCAAAACAAGGAATAAATTAATATTAAATTTATAATACAAATAGTTCTATTCCACCAAATCATACCTATTCACATATTCTGTCAGTAAAAAGCATCCTACGTAACGTGCATGTCGCAAATTCCACACATAAGTAAGTCAAGACGGAACATAATCTTGGAAAGCACAAGTTGTAAAAGAATGTATACAAGCAGATAACCGCATACATTGTAGGATTCACAATTATAATAACATCAAATAGTAATAATTGACAAACATATATAGGAAAACTAATAATAATATTTTATGTCTTTTCTTCTCATCAAACACAAAAATAGACCTAATTAAAGAGGACAGACAGAGTCATCTTCACGTCGTAAAAACACGGCGACAAGAGCTAATGAGGACCACAAGAATCAACACGAACAATCCTCTTTATCATAAAAACAGCACGATACAAAACAACAAAGAGAAAAACAAAAAAACCTGATAAGAAATCCAATTCAATCAATTAAAAAACACAAACAACTTCAATCTACAGAAAGGAGAAATATCCAATGACGGAAAACAACTAACCCCAATTAGGAATATACACTAAAAAAGAAAGTCTGACGGCCTGTCTGGAAAGATTAGTTAGGGCTGGAAGAAGAGAGGTCGCGAGGAAGCTACTTAAAAAATGCACATTGCGCCGATAGAAAGGGATCCATTCTGCTGGGCTACGCCATAGGTAGGGGCGCGAGTGCAGAGGTGATAGTCAAAGAGTAGCCGGAAACGCTCATCATGGGAAAAAAAAATATTTCAAGCGCTCTAAGGTCCCGACAAGTGAGAGATGTGTCGGCATACGAACGAGCGAAAGGCTTGGCGTGTGTGCTAGATTGATTGTTAATTGTTGTGTGGAGTTCATAGAAAGTGTTGCTTATTTATGATTAGTATTAAATATAAAGTTTGACAAATGAGAGTTCGTTTATGCAATAGCGCGTCGAGGGCGGAAGAGAATATTTCAGGTAGACGTGAGGGTAGTGATATATATATAGTATAGACAGGGTTAGTGGTAGTAGGGTTATGAGTATAGGTGAGGTAGTAGATGGAGGTATATTATAACATATAGTAGTAGTAGTATAGGAATAATAAAAATAATGATAAAAACATAGCAATAATACTAGATAATAATATATAGGATATAGGGGTAGAGAGGAATAGCGCAAATGTGACATTATTTAATAAATGAAAGTGAAATAAATAAATGAAATATGAAAAAAAGAGAAATTGATATTATATTTTTATCTCATACTAGGTCAGTCATCTCACGCAAATCAATACGAATGAACTGGACGGCTTTGACCACTGATAATATAATATAAGTGTGGAATTAGCACTTCGAAAAAGGTTTATAGTATTAGTATATATACAAAATTATATATAAATATAAATATAAATATATATAATATAATATATAAATAAATTATTGTAGAATCAGGTGAGGTATTATATATATAAAAATAAATATAAATAGTATCAGTTGTCGTAAATAAAATATAGTTTATTAAGATTTTATATTATAATATATTAATAATATATATAATTAAAATATGAAATATATCTAAAATCATAAATTTTAAAGAATTATTAATATAATTATCTTAGCCAAACCAATCATGTAAATTATAAATTTAGTAAATAGAAAATATATTTTATGTGTATATAATTGTTACGATAATAAATGTTTATAGAGAAAATATATATTAATAATTTAATATTTTAAATTAAGATTATTTCTAAAATTTATAATAATAATTACCGTATATATATAATATTGAGAGATAAATAGATCTTGGGAAATGAGAGAGAGTTACACTATTATTGATATGTTGTGGTAGTAGTGGTGTAATTAGAAGACCCTAGTAGAGTAATTTCTTATTCTAATACTATTTAATATATTTTTATAGTTCTAATCTTTGTGGTTCTACAATTGGGGCAAAGCTGCATTGTTTAGGGTTAGGAGGGGGGAGAGGAATATTCCGTGTTGTTTTGTTTGTCCGAAAGCATGTTTGTAAGCACATAATACAAACAAACAAATATGGGTGGCTGATGGCTTTTTATGTTTCTTGAGCAATAGAGTGTGATATATTTGATGCTCACTTTCGATAGGTATTGTAAAGTTAAAGAGTGATAGAAGGAGAGTTTCGAAAGAAAATACACTTCACAAAACTTCAAGAAGTTTAATGATTTTATGTTGGGTGATTTTTTGATTTTTTCTGTGGCAATAAAATATCGTTAGTTTTAAAATACATATTAGAATGTCATATAGAATTATATCATAGGAATATATGAGGAGTAAATATATTAGAGGTATGGTTGATATATTATATTAAAGTGTAATGTTATTAAAGTATGCGCACTTGCAAAATTTGGAATACACACAAAAACAAAAAAACAAAAAAAACACAAACAAAAAAAAAAAGTAAGTATTAATAACATTGAGTAGTCTTTGCTGTGATGTGATAAAGAAAGGGTAGTGGAGGGAAAAAATGAAAACTGTGGAATTGGGGGATGAATGTAGTGTAACTAGGTGCTACATTGGTATTTGAATAACCATGTATATGAACAAGAAAGTAGCTGGGCTAACAACATATAAGTATACGCGTGTGAATTAGAGAGTAAAACTTGGAGGAATTTAAGAAGGTATGTGATTGAGGCGGTTTATAGGTGCGAATAACAAGTCAATGAATGTAAAGAAGGAATTAAAATTGAAGTTTGTTAACGTATTTCATCTCTAAGCGAAAGAGATAACTTGTGTCATTTGTGGAACAAGGAAAAACGGCATCGAGGAGATATAGTATCAATAATGATTCTTTGGTTTTTTAATAGGTTCCAATATGTTCAAATAACGAGGATGCTAGAAATACAATTATCAATTTAGCCCGAAATCTTGGCTTCACTCCAGTGGATTTTGGACCGCAATTGCAAATGCGAAAAAAATTGAAGATATTCCTCTCGCATTTTTCCCAGAGAATGAACTTTCCCTAGAGTACTGGCGCCGTTCTTTTTGTATTTGGATATTGGATGCTGGTAATTCCTTTTTCTGCTTTTTCGGTACGTCTTCTAATTTAATCAACGTTGATAGACCCATTAGGATGCCAAAATGAAAATCTAGGCTAATTAGAAATTCAAAGACAAAAGAAATTACAAGACACACGAGATGGAGTAAATTATACAAGTAGAAAATATAAGTTTATAATGAAAAAAAATTTTAATAAAATTATTTTATCTTTAAAAAGTTTTAAATTATTTTTTGTATACGACTTCCCTTATTTACCTTTTTTACGGCATTTTCTCAATACAAGTAAGAGCTTTTAAAAGACAGTAGATTTGTTATTTTTAAGGTTGAATACATATAAAATTAAATTTATGTTGCCAATAAGTAATTATAATATAAACAAGTTTCTAGAAAAGGTAAGATGGGAAAAAGATAATAAATGTAATAATCTACAAGTTTAGAAGAAATGGCTCCAATAAAATAAATTATAGCCCAATAATAAGATCGAGTGTATTCCATATTAAAGGAATTTTAAGAAATACTTTCTTTTTAACAGTTTAATTCATAAAGAATTTTGAAAATCTTAAAAAGTGATTTGGAATGGGACTGGAGTAGGTTTGCTAGTCTTCCTGTTACAACTATCACCCATACTGATGGTCTAACTGCCCTGACTCTATTAACCTCATGTTACTGTCCAGGTTAGTTCAAATAATTATGTCCAGTTTGTTGTACTCAGGCAAATATTAGTGCATGCATTTTAACGTAACTCTTTCAAAGTGCAATGCACTTTAAATTCCGAAGTTGTTGTAACTAAACTGTATTCTTTACACTGTTTCCCAGCATACTTTGGGGGTTAATATGCTTTAAGTTGTATTTCACTATTCTAATTTAATGGTAATTCCTAATAAACTTCAACAATCTCTACGACTATCTCAAAGATATAAAACATTACCAATCTTATTAATCAGCAAATAATACTTAAAAGAAAACAATATAAAATGATTTTTCCTCACTAGACAGGAGAAATAAATTATGCCTCGATATTTCTTTTCAGCTCATAGAAGAGGTACAAGAGTATATACTAAATGTTTTTTTCTCTTAATCATGGATATAGCATCGGACAGCTCTATATCTGAGTGTTGGAATAGTGCTAAGTGGCAGTAGATCAAATGAGACATTAATGGGAGTGAGTTGACGAGGGCAGGTTGATAGAACTGGGAGAGGAGGCGGGAGAACTATTTTTTAGCTAAGTGGGGTTGAACACAAATGGCGTAATAAGGGAGTGGAAGAAGTAAGAAATGAAGAAGTGAAGGAGGGACAACAAAGAATTTTGTTAGCCCTTTTTAAAATGAAACTTTCTTTGCTTCATGACGCTATATTCTTTTTATCTATTTTTTTATGGCACCATTAGTAAAAAGTTTTAAAGTTTTAGAGTGGGGTATTCAAGAATTTTGGAATAGAGCCATTAATAATTCCAGTGAAGAGTGATAATGATATAGTAGTATGGATAGGTGAATATAGGAGATAGTGAAATATATATAAATATAAAATATATTATAATAAATAATATATATAATAGTATATATATAAAGGGCGACAAAAAAATGAGTGAGATGTATAGATAGATATAATATAAAATGAATATAATAAGAATAATAGGAATAATA